>WNGS01084273.1:0-11603 GCA_020271785.1 Procambarus virginalis
CCTAATTCCCCACCAACGAGCGACTCTAGCACTACTGACGTGGAAATCATGAACAGCAGTGACACCGAAGACCCCCAATGGCACAGCAACGTGTGGGAAACCCCTACCAATCTCCTGCAGCAACCAGGAACATGATCCCTGGCTCAGAAAATTTACCCTCCACCTCAACAAATAGCAGTATCCAAACCGAACATAACAACACTGGCGCTCGAGCCAAACAAACACATACGTCTCATAACCAATAATGGGGATCACAATCCTTCAGGTGAACATCAAACATTACTTCAATAACAATACCTCCTCACTCTGGAGGTAGCCAGACTTAACCCAGATGTTATCTTACTCAATGAAACTGCGGTTAGACAGGACCAGCACATCTCCATTTGGGGATTCCACCAGGGAAGTCAACAGGGGATGTACGGTGGGGTGGCAATACTAATAAGGAGAGGGCTCTCTTACCGCCCCATCCTCATAGAAGATGACCACTTCCTAGCAATAGAACTCACCACTTCACACGGCCCCCTCATAGTCTGCACCGCATATCTACCACCTAGACTGGCCTACCTCCCCTCCATCCCTCTGAACAAACTACTCGATAGGAACCTCCCTACCATCATCGCAGGGGACCTGAACGCCCACCACCAGGCCTTATTCAACGCTCCTGCCAGGCCAGACCTCAAGGGCAGGCAGCTCTTCAATCTAATGCAAAACCGGGACCTCTCCTTCCAAGGCCCCACTTTAAGACGTTCTTTATGGGCAATGTGAGGGCACCCCTGACATAGTGCTGACCAACAGAGATTGCGACCTGTTCCACTGCAGAGTAACCCCAGGCAAGAACGTGGGGTCGGACCACATCCCTGTGGTCACAACCCTCCAAGCATCCCCCTTCAGGTACGTGACACCTCCCAGCCCAGACTGGAAACCATACGGGCCAGGGACTACGATGCCTTCCTGGCTGACGACCCCATCATTGAGTTTGAAAACCTCCCAACCCAAACAATAGACCAAGCAGTAAACACCATCCACAACCGCATCCAACTCGCAACTGAGGCCACTTGCGAAATATCCACCACAAGGACCTACCACCAATATAACCAACCCGAGAAATCAGAGCCAAATGTATGAGTACCAGAGAGCCTGCCAAAGCCACTACCAAACTGGCCAGCCACCAGCATTAACCCTTCAAACACTCAGAAGGGAAGCCATAGACCTTACGCTGACTCACAAGAGTTACTTATGGGGAACCCTGTGAGACAGGCCAACCAGTACAAAAGGGAGCCAGGAACATTCTGGCGCAAGATCAGACAGCTCTTGGGATCGGTTAACCCCAGCCTCACCCACCTCGTTCACACTTTCCTAGACGAAGATGACGAGGAGCAACAAGTAAAAATAGAAGACCCACCAAGACCAGCTGACCTCATGGGCGCAGTATGGAAGAAGACACTCACGGCTTCTAACAGCAGAGCCTTCAACAACACCCACTTTGAACGTGTCAACCAATGGACAACAGAAAACGCCGCCTCCCTTCTCAGCACCCCTCTGATAGACCTGACAACCCTGGAAGACGACCACCCTCTAACAAGGCCCATAACTATGCTAGATGAGAGGAGTCATCAAAAGCACCCGAGATAAGGCCCCAGGACCATCGGGGATCAAAGCGTTGCAGATAAAACTTCTGCCAGGCAACCTTCTGCAATCCCTTCTCACCTATTCAACGCTATGCTGGCGTCGGGTCACATTCCTGTTGCATTCAAGTCAGCCAAGATGATATTCATTCCCTAAACCCAAGAAAGACCCCCACCAACCTGGCAACTACCGTCCAATCTCCCTCTTAGACACAATAGGCAAGTGCTTTGAAAAAATCGTGTCAAACCGTCTTAACTACTACATGGAGTACAACAACCTCTTCACTGAAAAACAGTTTGGCTTTCGTGCACATAGATCAACCCAACATGCAATAAACATCATCTACGACGCAGTAAGCTCAATTCGCAAGCAAAAACAGGTAGCTTTGATTGCGACGAGGGACGTACACAAGGCCTTCGACAGCCTTTGGCATGATGGTCTTGTGTACAAACTAGCAGACTTACCAGCGCAAAACTGGACCCTCCTCAGGCTGATCAGAATTTTCTAAAGAATAGGCAAGTTACCCCCAACTTCAAGGCGAAAGAGGCCGCAGCCTTCACCCCAACAGCTGGAGTCCCCCAAGGGTCATGCTTGAGCCCCGTTCTCTTCAACATCTTTGTGAACGACCTGCCCCAGCCAGAGTATAGGGACACCATCATCGTGCAATTTGCGGACGACGTAACACATGTAATAACATCCAACCCAAGCAGCCAAGCGGCCAAGCATGCAACTGTAACCCGCAAGGCAAACGTAGAACTAGCCAGGACTGCTAACTGGGAAAGGAAATGGAGGATCACCACTAACCCAGAAAAGATCCAATTAAGCACTGTCGGATGTATGGCCTTCTCAATCGAAAATGAGGGAGGGATAAGAATCAGGGGCGAACCCATAGCCATCTCAAACTCCAACACAGTGCTCGGATACAACTTCAACAGGCTACTCAACTCCTCCCAGTTTGTATCCCAGAAGACAGCAATGGCTCGAGGTTCGCTGGCGAGGCTCTTCCGCTTCAAGCAAGCCCCATCCCACATCAAGCTCCACCTGTACAGAATGATTATAAGGCCTAGCCTGAATACCCTTACGTCCCCCTGAACCTCACCAACAAATCCAACATGCTGAAGATCCAACGGGTACAAATAAAGCACTTCGCTTTGCGGAGGGCCTGACACTGATGGATAGGGTAAGAACTGACCAAATCCATGAAACGCTCAACATGAAGCCAATGAACATCAGGCTCAGCTACCTGGCCAGAAGACAGCTGTACCGCATGAAGAATATGTATATCCCAGACCCCGAAGATCCCTACGTAGCAGAAAACACCACCAGCGACTACGAGATCCGCGAACCACCACACAGAACCAAAGAATCACTCTCCAACAAAAAGTGATCAGACACATCCACGATGAGGCCTTCCCAAGACCTCAAATACTAGCGGCCTGCCAGACGACCCTGATGAGTGGCCCATCCCGGACCCGATCTACACCAAATGAAGAATAAGGAAATAAATAAATAATAAATAAAAAATATATTATATATATATATATATATATATATAATATATATATATATATAAACAAATAAAACTACTAAAAAAAAATATAAAACCAAAACCATTTGTCGTGATATCAGAAGTGTGACTACCCTGATGTTGTTAAGATTAACCTCCCTCAGCCAACTCCATCGGCTCTAGTGCTTTAGGACACCAACAAGGTCACAAACACTAGCCCCCCCAGCCAATGTACTGACAACCCAACATAACACATACACAAACAAACGACACATACACATATGTCAACCCATGGTGGACAGGCCACCGAACTTTCAATCCTCCTCTCTCTCTACACCCGCATCCTCTTCCTGAATTTCATCTCCCCATCCCTCTACCTCCCCCATCCTTTCCAAGCCCTTTGGACATCAAAGCGAAAGCAAGTGTTTCTTCTGGTCCAAGTTTCAGCATCGTAGCATAAATAGGAAGGGAGAAAAAACAATTGAATTAGTTGTGAAAATTATGCCAAAATGATCAAAATCGATTATGAATCAAAAGTGTCAACTGAATCATAGCTATGACTCTTTGCTATCACAATAACATATATTAAACAAATTTATAATTAGTTTAATTGGAAAAAAATTTAAGAAAAAAAAGGATTTAAAAAAAAAAAAAATCATTTTTTTTCGGGCGATTTGCATCAAACTTACACACACTTACTGTACGTAAGCCTATCTGTAAGGATGCCAATTTTGGAGAAATTGGTTGATGCAACCTCAGCCACAGATTTTAGAACCTTAGACTTTATTGATTTCTGTTTTTTTTTTCAATTGACACAAACGTTTACAAAACTGATTAATTTTTTATTCATTTACATGAAACTTACACAGTAATATGTGGAGGGCATGTCTCTACATTTGCATGCTTTTCATTTTTCTCTAAGTTCATTTATTGATTTTATAATAGCAATAACATGCCATATTTGCATAATTTTGGGGGGAACTTTGAACATTGTATTAGGAAAACTAAAGATGTTTTGGAAATTCTAAAACACACATTCTTTATTATATGCTAATGTGTCAGAAAAGTGTCACAGAATAATTATATCTGAAACGTGTGTTCTGAAGTGTGAACTTGAAAATGTGTAAAAAACGTTAAAAAAAAAATCTCTCTTGCTATTTACGCTGCAGTATTGAAACTTGGGACAATTTCAGCCCTTTTCATATACAACTAGTTAAATAATATTGGTTGACATTGAACAACTTTTCCGACACAACCTAACTGCCCCTTAACCGAAGTCAGACTATAAGGGGGTTGTTTTTATACTCTGTTTTTATTTTATAGCCATTATAGTCTGACCCCTTGAAGGGGTTTACATGACATGTTATTCCTTCAGTTAACATAACCTCTCCAGCATCTGGGTGTATTCCTCTTGCACTACTCTCTCCAACAAAATAGAGACTGTCAAGCCATGATGCCTTTAAGGATCCCCACTTCCATCGAGACATCTATGTCCGTTAAAATTTTCCCCACTTATACATAAAGGAGTAAAATCACTTAGCCACTTGCGCTTATTGTCCCAATACCAGAATCCCTGCAAATGTCCATAAGGCAACGTTTGTAGTAAATGGTGATGTTCTGTCACTTTGGCTAGTGCCATCACATTGGTGCTAGCATCTTTCTCCACCAGAATAGAGCCACTGGCTCCGGCCAACACGTTAGTATGTCTTAGATTAAAAATAAAATTTGGAGATGCATCCAAAGTTCAAGGAACTGAGACTTTCTCTTGAGCTGTGTGGGATTGCTGCTCTGGCCACCCATAGCAGTTTGCTAAGCTCTCATAATGAAGACAAAATGTCTCGTTCTGGCTCGGAGAAGTACAACTGTCATTTTTGGGGCTCCGGCCGGGTTCTCCACGTCCACCATGTTGCACTGTAAGTCTCTCCCCTCTCCCTTGGTCAATGCTTTCTCTTACATACTTATCATTAATTTATTACCTACCTGCTATAAAACATTTGATCTGGTTTCACCAATCAGCTAAGCACCAACAACTCTACTCGTACATCTGACGGTTAGCACCATTCATAAAAATCTAACAACCATGGAACTCAGGACTTTTAAATCTCTGAATTAAACAGCACTAGACTACATATTTACATACAATCAACTGCAAAAATATTAACTAAGCTAGTAGTAAATTTTAATTACACAAATTCAATCTGTAAGCCAAAATTATGGTCCCGACACAGCTCCTAAAACCTTAAATCCGAGCCCCCCACAGTCCACCAGGATCGCAACTTATGGAAGAGATTGTGAGTTGAATTTACCCTTGAGTATCTGTGCTGGAAATTTAAGACAACAGTGCTGAAAGGTGAGCAGTGATTGGTCATTATATCACCCTGGTTAAGATACATAAATGGCTGAGCCATTATGACCATATAGCACCACGAACGGTCACGATGACAGACCAAGAGCGGAAAATGAGGAAGGAGGGAAGGAACAGTGTCTATGAGAGATGGTTAGTGGATGGATTTCATATATTATTTATGCTTCAAGGGTAATGATTTTCCATAGGGTATATAATACCAGCAGGTTCAAATATTTACAACATAAGTGATGCTCCGGTGACGTAATCGTCGATCAGAGTGCTGTGAGATTCTTTAGGCGGCTCTGAACCACTGATTAAGTATTGCGGTTGACTGTAGCACATGGATGTACATAGTGTACAATGATGCTAGAGACACTGCTAATATTACAATTTGATACTGCAGGGAATGTATACAAACAATGGGGTACAATAACATGTTAACAACATGCTATAATATTATTTATCCCACAAAGATGTACTCACCTAGTTTTGCTTACGGGGGTTGAGTTTGGGTTCTTTGGTCCCGCCTCTCAACTGTCAATTTACAGGTGTACATGTTCCTGAGCTCTGTCTAGATGTGTACAAGCTGTGGTGTACAATGATATGTTGAGAAGATTGCTAATTTACATCTTATTCCACAGGGAGGTGTCAAAGCCGTGGTGTACACAGATGTACTGCAGACACTGATGATGTTTTTGTGGTGCTGGCGGTGGTGGTGGTGTGCTGTGTGGACCTGGGTGGTGTGGCCAACGTGTGGAGCATCGCTGATCAAGGCGGCCGCCTCACCTTCTTCGAGTTGTGCCTCGGCTCTTACTGTACCTTCTCTCATATGCTGAGGACCTGCATCTGAGTTTCCTCTCCCTCGGCTAAAAAAAGAATGCTCTGTTAAGCCACTCTTAGGATCTTAAGCGTCAATGGGGTGATTGACATATCTCCGCACGATACGCGTGTGTGTAATGAAATTGTGTTTATGAAGCTAAGGTAAGAAATTATAAGGGAAAAACTCTAGGGAAATATGCCTGTGAGTGGTGTGAGGAAAAAACTCGGATATAAGGACGGAGTGAAGGAACGGCGCCCAACCCGTTTGATTCTGGTTGATGGGCTTTTCACAAAGCAATCCACAGAGGAAAAATACCTTCATACCTTGTGGCTGTCTCCCTCTGTGTCTAACCACTCTCTCTCTACAAGGAACCATGTAATGAATGTCTTCTCAAACTCCAAGTCTTCTTTTTAGTCTGTGTTCTTCTTTCATGTTCTTGTATCATGTTTTGACAACACTGTTCCCGCCTCTTCCTCAAATCCTGTGCCCGCACTTCTTCACCTCAGTTAACCTCTTTTTTCAAAGACTTTCAAGCACTAATGATCAGAAAGAGCTGATATGTTCTTGATCGTCTTGTCCCGAAGAAGGTTTCAATTCATTCAATCTTTTTGACTCATATATTGTCTTGTCTTCTATGTCAAAGAGCTTGAATTTGTCCAGGAAAAAAATCTTCAGCTTCTGTTGCTCTGTCATATATTGTCTTATCCCAAGTATGGGTTTCATCCCATCCCTTCTAGTGTGAACATCTTTTGTGCTAATCTAAAATATGGTCCAAATCTCAAAATATTTACGGTGATTTTTTTTATTTACTATAGCTCTTCATTTTGAGCTACAGTAAGAGCTTTGCTAGGGGGGGGGGGGGTAGAAATAGCCTAAGCTTTGCTATACCAAAGTTTTAATTGCTTAAGGGGGGGGGTAGAAATAGCCTAAGCTTTGCTATACCAGAGTTTTAATTGCTAGGGGGGGGGGTAGAAATAGCCTAACTTGCTATACCAAAGTTTTTGAAAGGCTATTGCACAAAGCTTTACGCTGCCATTCTTTGGCTTTCCTCTACTATCTTTATGGGATTATTTCTTGGTTCCCCACTCTGATAGATACAGAGTGTCTATCAGCGATCTACAACATCGCTGATGTTGTTGTCAAGATTCTGTAAAGTTCGGATTGGGACGCGGTGCCTGGGGGGGTTACCAGATGCTTATTATCGGGTCGCAAGGTTAGAAATATTATAATTTAGCTACCTTACCGGCGTACTTTGTGTCCATAATAATATTTACAATTACATTTCTTTGTTTGCATTACTGTTTACCAAGATGATAATTTGTTCTTTTTATTCATTAGTAGTATATAAAGTATGTTTATATTGACAATAATAATATCAGTCAACAAATAAATAAGTCACTTGAGACGAGAGAGCGAGTGTGCGTACGTGGCGTGACGTACGTGTACAGTGTTGTGTACGGTTACGAGTGTCGTGCGTATCTGTGTGTGTACGGGCGTGTGTGTATCCTCACAAGTTCCTTATTGCCTAACACGGTCCTGAGTGGACGAGTCCAAGTCTCAGAAACTGCTTCAGAAAACCTCGCAGGTTGTTTCCTGTTTGTTAGGGACTGGGAGTATATTGCCTGTTATTGAACACAAGTTGTCCTGGAGGACGAGCTAATTGAACAAGGGGGTCAATTATCATGTGAAGTGAACATACGACACAGCAGCATTTACTACACCTTCCAATAGTTAAAAAAAATGGTTATTCATCCTATTTATGTTCTTTTACCCAAACACAACCTGGCTTGCTCGTCCAGCAGTCACTTGTGTGATGTATGCAGACGTGGGCTGGGCACCCGCTTATCTGTTTCAATTGAACCGAATATCAAATGATTAAGAGCTTAACATACTATCAATACATTATGAGCATTTTGACTTTTCTCGTTTTAACTTCTCATTAAGACGGTAACCATCCTTCATCCTGACAGTGCACATTTGAATTTTATATACATTTTTAAATATTATAATATTACCAAGTGATGTGTTAAAATAAATCACTTCATGTTCATTGGTCAAGATCTTCAAGAGTCATACAGAAGATCTTGGAAAAACCAATGAGTCAAAAGGTCTTAATCATCATGCCTGTTTTCTTATTTTATACTAGACTGCATTGGGACCTCTCTTGCCCCCATTTCTCTCTACTCACTTTCTCTTCTTTTCTCTCATCCTCTTCGTTTCCTATCTCACACTCTTCTACATGATCTCTCTCTCCTTTCTCTCATCTAACTGACCCTTCCCCTCAGCTCTCATCTCTCCCCCTCTTCTCTCCACCTTCCTTCATTCTCCTACCCTCTCATTACCCCTTTTTCACCCTCTCTCCTTCTCATTCCTACTCTCCCACACAGCACACACTCTATCTCTCTCTCTTCTCCCTCTACCCATTGACTTGACCTGTCTCCCCCTCTGTCCTGCATTCTCTTACAAAAATCCCCCTCTATCTTTTCGCCTCTTCAAACATCCTCTTCTCCATCCCTTTCTCCCGATCTCTGGCTATCTGTCTTTATCTCTGTCTATCTGTCTCCGAACCTCTCTGCCCCACTCTGCCCCCTTTTCTTTTCCTCTGCGTTCTCATCATCTCTCCTCTCTGCTCCTCTCTCATCTCTCTCTCTCTCTTCTCTCTCTCTCGATCTCTCCTCCCTCTCTCTCGTCCTTCTCATCTCTCATCTAACTCCCTCCTCTCTTGACCTCTTTCTCCTCTCTATTCTTCTCTTTTCTGCCTCTCCTCTCTCCCCATGTCCTACATCTCAACTCCCTCTCTTCCCAGTTTCCTCTCTCCTCAATGTTCCCCCCCCTCTCTCCTTTTCTTTTCTTCTTTTTCCCCCCCTCTTTGCATTTCCCACTCTCACCACATCTCCCTAGACGTTCTAGAGGCCTGACAGCTGAAGTAGGACAGCGCTCGTATTTCGTAGTCGCTGAGGTTTCGGGTTCGATCCCCGGTGGAGGCGGTACTAAATGGGCGAAAGTTTCTTTGCCTATACCTAATGCCCCTGTTCGCTCAGTCATATTAGGTACCTGGGATTAGTTGATGCTGTTACGGGCTGCTTCCATGAGATGTGTGTAACAAACCGGAGACCTGGTCGAGGACCTGGGTCGCGGAGACGCTAAGCCCAGACATCATTTCAATATGAACCTCAGAGCAGATAACCTCCCCGGAAACGTCGCTCTTCTTCACCCCCTCTCCTCCTTCCCATCCCATAAATATTTCCCCTCTCCACTTTCTCTCCCCCTCCTCTTTTCCCCCTCTTCCTCAATCCTTGCTTCCTCCCTACTTCTCTCCCCTTTTACCCTTTTCCCAGGTAAACCGGTGAGGACAAACCTCAAAACTCTAGTGCCCAAAAGCTCACACCCCTGATTTTATTTATTCGTACTTCATGAATTATCGCTGGGAGGAGTGCTCTTACAGATGTCAATATTTCTTACAGCATGGCACTTGTACCGACTCTCGCACTGACCAACCGTATGCCAGCTTATTGTTTCACGGGTGAATGAGTGTAGGTGATGCAACTCTCAGGCGTCTAGCTTGCCTACTTTGGATATTTTAGGCAAACAGACAAGACGTTCCTATTTCACATATAGATTAACATAGCAGACAGTTCCACAGATTCATAAATTGGATCATGATGGCATGGAATATATTACTGATTTGGTAACCAGGAAAGAAGTGTTGAAGAACACTTTTTAAAGAGATTCACTGCGGCATTTTTCTCTACAAATGAGTGGTGTTAGCACCAGGTTGCTGTGTTCTGTGTGCCTCTACACCGACTACTCACATTATTTATATAAATGGTTTTCACACAATAATGCTAGCCACGCTTAGGCTGATGACTCCTCTTGCTACTCTTTTTATGGTGGCAAGTCTTCGTTGTCTTGATTGAGCTTCATTCTCTCTCCATATGGAAAGCTTGGAATTAGTAAAAAAATTTATTAAATCACACTTATTGAAACCTGTAGGCTAACCCGCGCCAACTACCAGTTGATCTCCACCCTCAGCCCTATATCGCTGTCCGTGGCAAGGCTGTTATATCCAATTAATCCTGGAAGCAGCATCCTATTCAGTGAAATACAGAAATACTTTAAATTTTAAATTTATTCAACTTGGTATTCACGTTTGGTATACCAACTATATTTCTTTGTATAAAAAATGTCACAAATCTAAGGAGAGAAGATGAAGAGGCAGGAATATGTAGGCTGAGCACAGTACTGTCACATGAGGATTATGTTGTATCGCCAGCCTCAACCTGAGCCCCTTCGAGCGTCACACCTTCTGGTCGACTGTGGTCTTTGGATCTACCAAATTGTGAACAGCGTCGGCATCAACCAGCACACCTACCAGCGCTTCGCCTCTGTACCAACACTTCAGACTATCGAAAAGGGAATTTATGCGGCTTCCCTTGCAGTGTTTATATAAAATATAAAATTCCACGTTCACGCGTCACACACACAACACACACACAGTTAGGCAAGAATATGCAATCTTGAGGTTATCTTGAGGACGGATTTCTGGGGCTTTAGTGTCCCCGCGGCCCGGTCCTCGACCAGGCCTTCCACCCCCAGGAAGCAGCCCGTGACAGCCTGACTAACACCCAGGGGGTACGATTTCTACTGCTAGGTATACAGGGGCATAGGGGTGAAAGAAGCCCTCTGCCCAGTGGTGTCTCGCTGAGCAGCCCTGGGATTGATCCCAGGACCACAGGATCTCAATTCCAGCGTGCTGTCCGGCTCGGCCGAACGGCTCTCCCACACAGAGGAGGTGGTCGACATCTCAGAGGAGGTTAATAAAGACTAGAAATAGTACAAAGAGGAAATAAAAGAGACGTGGTGTGCAATTTGTAAAAGAGAAAGAGACGATCAAGGGAAGTGTGTTTGGAAGTCAATACCAGATCCATGACCACAAGAAGCAGGACGTTAAATAAGCAATTAGGAACGATCGGGTTAACTAGTACAAAATATTGCAGATAGAGGTAATCCCATAATAAACTTTGGGTGTTTAGAGAAGGAAATATCATCTATGTTGGACAGAGCAGCAGAAGAGATGAAAAAAATAGAAAAAATATTTGGTTTAGGAGAAGGCCTAAATTCAAAGGAAAATCTTAGTGATTTTAGGAGGATAGAAAAATATCAGAAAAACAAGAATTACCCCTTAAAAGTGACATTTAATGGTGTGAAGCAAATGACTGAAGTGCTTAGAAAATGTCAGAAGTATGCAGATTGATAAAGATGACCCACTGGCTTTTAAAGCACAAGATCTCCAGGAGACAGAT
>WNGS01084277.1:0-17955 GCA_020271785.1 Procambarus virginalis
GTGAAACGCCATCTGGGCCAACTGCTTTATTTTTACTTAGCTCCTTTAGCATATTTTCCACTTTATCTCTAGACACCTCTATACGCTCTATGTTGTTCTGTGGAATTCTTATTGTGTCTGGTTCTGTGAAGATCTCATTTTGTACAAACACACTTTGGAACTTATCATTTAATGTTTCACACATTTCCTTTTCATTTTCTGTGTATCTGTCCCCCATTTTTAACCTCTGAATATTATCCTTTACGTGCAGCTTACTTTTAATGATTTATAGAAAAGGCCTGGATCTGATTTACACTTGTCTGCTATACCTTTTTTAAGTTCCTCTCTGCTCTTTCCTTACTGACGTGTAGTTGTTTCTTGCATCTTTGTATCGCGTATTTGGGGGTTTGGTTTGGCCTTTCTATAATGATTCCATGCTTTTGTCTTTTGATCTCTGGCCCTCTCACAATTTCTGTTGAACCAACCCTGTTTCCAGGTCTGCATGTTGTTGGGTATGAATGTTTGTGAACCTTCATCATATATTGTGCAAAATTTGGCATACATCTCATTAAATAAATAAATAAATGTTTATTCAGGAAAGTACATACATAGAGAGATTTTACATAGTGGAACTTATGTAAAATTATGTATATTTACTTCCTTGCCTAGCAGCAAGTCTGTCCAATTATTCTCAAAAAAAAATGTCTAAGTTTTCCATAGCGTCCTCTCTTGAAATCGAGTTTAACAACTGTTTCACTGTCCCCATTCTCTACTAGATTATATCGCATGGCGTATTAATGTCCAAGAGGACATGATCACTCTTTTCCAAAGGAGGAAGGTACTGGATGTCAAATACCTCCTCTTCTTTCCTGGTGAATACTAGATCCATACTGATGGAACATCCCCTTCCCTCATTCTTGTGGCCTGCTTGACGTGTTGATACATGAATGTCTCCAAGATGAGGTTTACAATCTGCCTGTCCAAATGTCCTCTGTTGTTGCTTCGTAGGCCTCCCAGTCTATTGCCTTAAAGTTAAAGTCCCCAGTACCAACTATCGGGATTTATCTTTGTCAGCTTTACCATAATCTCTCTCATGACCATTATGAGGCACTCTTGTTTGTCATCCAGTTCTTCTTTTGTCCAGGTGTTGCTTGCTGGTGGGCTGTAGGCAGTGTTCTTGCTAGTGCTGGGTGCTGGTCCTGTAGGCCTACTGTGAAATCGTACCAAAAACTTTTGAATCATAATTTGTCTCTTTGTTGTGAGCTTCATTATAATATCTTTCATGTCCTTTAGGTGCGGTAATAATCTGTCAGCTCTTCATTATCAGTTACAGCAACCAAATCAAGCAGATCATTAACCTTTTGCAATGATGCAGCATATGGAATAGGTAACATACTATCATCTTCCTCTTCCACATCTTCATCATTATTACCAGTAACTGACTAGATATAATCTCATCATCAGTTAATTCACCATAACCTGGGTCATCAGCATCATTATCTAACCACGCATTACAACAAAAAGTTGCAAATCTTCCTCACCTGCATCTCTGAATGTCTCAAAAATCGCATTATCAAAGCCCTCAAAATCATAGTAATCTTTGTCTTCATTTAACCAGGTACTGACTGAGAATTTTATTCCTCATTCTTTAACCCTTAAACTGCGCATGGCATATATATATATACGCTGAGTAACATGTCCACCGTGCGCATGGCGTATATATACACCAAGGGTGCCAGGTCCGATTCAAATGGCCAGCGGCTACACGGGGTTCACATTAGCTTCCTGAGCGCTCTTGTAAACAGACACCATTTTTTGTTTAAATCGTGGGCAATACTCATAGGTGTGAGAGGCACAGTTCTGTTTGAGCAACCAAGGCTGGCGCATGCAGCATGAGTGAACAGCATTGCTGTTCAGCTTGTGACCACAGCATCACCGAAAAATGTCAAAATAAATATATAATGTTATTATTTTAGCGATGACAATATTACAGATGACCCCTGACTGTGATAAATAACCAGGGTTGTGATAATAGCAGGATTGTTGTAATAATTAGCGCTGTGAGGAGGAGTGATGCTGAGAGACGGAGGGAGACAGCATCGTTTACTGACTGTGTGGCCACCTGTTATTGTTTACATTCACCATACCAGCTCAGTGGTTCTCTATGGTGAACACAAATGTAGATACTTATATATAATGTGTGTATTAGTGTAATAACAGCAAAAGGATTATGCTGGGAGGAGCCATTTGGGTGACGGAGGTGACGTCGTCTCCATGATTTGTCTAGTTGTTTAGAGGGTGGCCACTATGCTCTCTGGGCGCACTACAAGCTTAGGTGTACAGTTACGGTGCATACAACATGTAGATACTTATATATAATATGTGTATAAGGGTAATAACACTGCAAACAGTATTGTTGGGGAGAAAGTTTAGTGAGTGTGACCTTGAATAAGTAAGGGAGCCACCAGCTGTGTGTATAGCGACGACTCTTAGTGCCTGAACTAATTATATCAACTTAGCTGTACAGTTGTGGTGAACAAAATATATACTACTATATATAACGTCTGTATATAGTATAATAAAACACCACAAATGGTATTGTTGGGGGGAGAAAGTTTTAGTGCGTGTGTTGAGGGAGTGGCAGCAAGTGGCTGGCTGGTGTGTGGCGGTAACTCTTCGTTGCTTTTCGACTCTCAATACCAACTTAGTGGTTCGTTATGGTGAACAAAACATGCAGATACTTATATATAACCTGTGTATAGAGTGTAATAGCAGCAAAACTATTTGTTTATTGTTTTATAAACATAATAATTGAATACTAATATGCACACCATACTTTTGAGTATAGCAATTATTCACCACTTTTATGTATAAATATATACAATACACACTATTGAATAATATTACTGCAATAAAAATAAGAAAAATCAGTCAGAGACATAGAAATAATTAAGTGATAATATCTTTGTGGCAACTCCCACTTGTCAGCACGGGTGACGCTGACGGCTCTGACGACCGCTCTGTCAACGCCACTTTTGCCAGACTTCCTCGGTCATTGCGCCCAAAATATGTCACCTACGATTTTTTTTCCCGTGCTCAGGGGACACAAATTAACATGTTTAGAAGATGAGAAAAAAATTTTTGAATTTTTTTTTTTGTGCACAGGGGTAAATGTCCTCAGGACCCCTGAGCAGTGGAAGGGTTAATGTGGTGACCTTCAACTCGCTCCATTCTTTGGCCTAGTTGTAAATTGCGTCTTTATTTGAATATTTCTTGAAGTTTTCTAGTGTTCTACTAACCTTTGTATCCTTATTAGTCACTGTACTGCCGGGCTCAAATATGGCACCTTCATCCCCCCCCCCCCCCCGTGTGTGCAGGAAATCAATTCTTGGCAAAAAAAATTTTCTTTTAATACAGTACAGTATTGTTAAAATAAAGTCTTGGTCATGGGCAACTAAAAAATTAATATTGTATATGACATACTTAGCCGTGATGGAGCAATTTGTGCAAGTGCCCGTAATTTAAGAAAAATTATGGGCACTAGGCAATGGAGCGCTCGGGGTTCATCGCTATGCTCAAAATTATGGGGCTTATATATGTGATATATATATATATTATATTCTACGATCAATCATACAGTGTTTTTGCTCTTATTACACTATATACACACATTGTATATTCCCATCTACATATGTGTTCACCATAACGAACCACTAAGTTGGTATGGTGAGCCCAAAAAAAACAAGATTGAGCTGCCACACCCAGCCAGCCCTCCCTCATTCCTCCAACACCTTACTCGCCAACATTCCTCCTCCCACCATACTGTTATTGTTTTTATTACACTATTTACCCACATTATGTATAAATATCAACATGTTTTATTTACCATAACTATACAACTAAGCTGGTATTGTGTCCAAACAGTACAGTGGCCACCATACACTGCATGACAAGTCACACAGCAGACTACAACGCTATGAGTACGACGCCACCTCCCTCACCAAAATGGCTCCTCCAAACATACTCCTGTTGCTGTTATTATACTATATACATGCACACATTATACAGTGGTACCTCGTATTATGAGCATCCCTGTTTAAGAGTTTTTTTGGATTACGAGCAGGATTTGCTCGGAAAATTTACATCGGAATACGAGCATTGCCTCGGAATACGAGGGTGTTGATATTCGTACAGGCTGACCTAGCACGTGGTGGCACTGCGATCGCCCCTCAGTTTACAATGCCTCGTGCCCAATGACTATCCCGCCTGAATTCTTCACCAGGATTTACAGTGTTCTGTCGGATATTTGGCCATTTGAGCATAAAAGTTATTATTATTAATCTCGCATGGGTCCCAAGAAAGCCGTGGTAAGGTTCAACCTAAGAAAATAGTTGTCAGTAGAGGCAGTAGAGGATGTCCCTTCCTCATTAAGAAAATGTGTGAAGTATGGGAAGAACTGCAAAGTTTTGTTGAAAAACTCACCCAGATGAAGCTGTAGCAGGCCGTTGCATTGACCTTTTAAATGACAATGTGATGTCTTACTACAGACAAGTGTTAAAATGTAGGGTAAAAAAAAGTGTTTAGACAGATTCTTAGTAAGACAAGCACAGCAGTGAAACACAAGCAGGTCCTAGTGGTATGCAGGCAAAAGTGCCAGAGAGTGCACACCAGAGAATCCTCACTGCCTGATGTTATACTGGAAGGGGCTCCCGTTCCAAACAGTAACTCCTCACCTCCTCCCCCCCCTCATCATTTCCATACACCAACAGCAGTCATCAGCAAGGGTAAGTAATAACTTGAACATAGTTTTGTAGTGTAGTTTCGATGAATTAGGTATAAAACTTTAGTTTGAAGTGAGGTTTTTGGGTAGTCAGGAAAGGATTAATTAATTCCTATTATTTTTCTGGGGGGAGCCCTACGGCTCCCCGGAGCTATCCATGGCTGATATGGATACCCTAACTATTTTGCATCAGTCGATGTGGGTGTGAGTTCTAGGCCTACCGGGGACCACGAGCCAGAACCTGGCCCCCTCAGAGAGGCACGGGGAGCAATGGCCCATAGAAATGCACATGTGATTTGGAGCATTCTATATCTGCCATCGACGGGACAGGCACCCAGAAAGGTAAGCGCCACAAAACAAACCCCATTCTGGTTAACAACAAAAATTGACAAACGAGTGGACAGAACTCCCCAGGGAAAACGAACTAACAAGCATGACGTCACACGAGCCGCGCCGCATGTCTGCGCAGCTCCCCCTCCCCGGGAGGGGGAAGGGGAGCCCCAGACCCTGCGATCCCCGCCCCAGTTCCTCGGCTGATGGGATATTGCCGGTCGTGTGGCTCCAGCTCCGGTCTTGTTCAGTGCTGTGACTTGTTTGCAGTGCTGCTCTTACGGTGATCGGTGATCGGGAGCTGGGAGTAGTATTCTCAGGTACTCGGGCTGCATGTGCTTAGGGTCACCTTCCCTGAGTGCCCTGTAAGTACCGCCCTTGGGGTTGGGGTTGCCTTCCACAAGTCACCTTGGGTCTACCTCTGTTGGCTTTTCGCTGCTTGGCGTTTGGCCGCCCCAAGTGTTTGGGGGTTTACTCCCTTGTTTACCTTGGGGTAAGTGGTAGTTATAGCACTGGTGGGGCGCAGGTACTGCGTAGCTAGTTTTCACCTATGACAGCGGCCGGCTCTGTTCCCTCTGGGTACGTTGTCCACTTGTGTGGTTTTTCTTTTATATTTGCCTGGTAGGGGGGTCTGCCTTGTTCCCCCCCCCCTTTATTAGGTTCGTTTGTGTGGTGGCACCCCCTGCTTCGCCTCACGGGTGGACACGTCCCGTGGGTTCAGCTTTAGCAGTTTGCTTGGTGTTTGGGGCGCCGGTTAGCAGTGCCCTGCCTGGGATAACCCTTAGCAGACCCAGTCTAGGGGCCCTGGAAACCCCCCGGGGCTCTCGGGTCCGATGTGGAGACCCTTGCGTCCCTTCTCGCTTTGTGCGAGTTGAGGGTTGCTCTGTCCCTTTGTCTCAGGGTGACTCTCCTTGTTTTTGCCTCCGTCATGCTGCCTGGGGTCGGTGACACATTCGACCCTGAGTCCTGCGAGCTTTGTTGCTTGTTCGTGACTCCATTCACCCAGTCTGCTGATGAATTCCTGTGGGTGCAGGCAGCTCGCACGTTGCAGGGTAGGTTGTTGCAACGCGCTCAGGTTTGTCGCTTCCCGGATGCCCCGATGCTGCCCCGCTTGTGTAGGGACACAGACTTGGGGTTTTGGTCGCTTCGGCCTTGGTTCTTCCACGCCCCCTTGTTTTTCCCCTCCTGCTTCCGGCCCTACGCATCTGTAGGCTTCGGGGTCGGGGCGGGTTAGAGGTTCTGAGACTTGGGCAGTTTCGGGGGTTGCCCCGTCCGGGGTAGCTGCGGAGGCATTCGAGTCTGTTCCTCCGGCCGATGCTCCGGGGTCTGACCAGTGGGCCCCCTTTCTTCCAGCTCTCTCGGCTGCTCCGGCTTTTTCTTGTTTGGCCGGGGCTTTGGAGGTCGACTCGGCCCCGGGGCCTGGTGTAGAGGCTCCTGGGGTGGGGAGGAGCGGCCTTGGGGGGCTTTGTGCTCCATTGCGCCCCGCCTGGATTCCGTCCTTCTGAGTGGGGCTTACTGTTGCGAGGAGTGGGGTTTTTCTTTCCCCCTCTGCGTACGATTTGGGCTTGGGTTCTGCTCCTCCCAGGGTTCGGTTCCGTGTCCCTGTGGTTTCTTCGGTAGCGTCTTCCAGAGTTTTCGGCTAACCGCATCTCTTCGCCTGCGGTGCGTTTGCCTTTGCGGCTTCCCTCCTGCGTGTCCCGGAGTTTGTAACCGTTTGGGCTCTTATCGCCGTTTGGGCTCCTTATAGCCATTTGGGCTCCTTATCGCCATTGGGCTCCTTAGCGCGTTTGGGCTCCTTATCGCCGTTTGGGCTCCTTATCGCCGTTTGGGCTCCTTATCGCCGTTTGGGCTCCTTGTAGCCGTTTGGGCTCCTTGTAGCAGTTTTGGGCTACTGTCGCCAGTTGGGCTACTTCTCACCTTGTTGGGCGCCTTGTAGCTGGTTGGGCTCCTGTCGCTAGTTGGGCTATTTCTCGCCTTGTTGGGCTACTTCTCGCCCTGTTGGGCTACTTCTCGCCCCGTTGGGCTACTTCTCGCCCCGTTGGGCTACTTCTCACCCCGTTGGGCTACTTCTCGCCCCGTTGGGCTACTTCTCGCCCTGTTGGGCTACTTCTCGCCTTGTTGGGCTACTTTTCTTTCGCGTTCTGCGCATGCGCCGTGGGAGTTTGTTTTGGTTCCGGGCGGTGTGCACACGTGTTCTGCATCCATTTCTCTCGGGGGGCTTTGCCTCTCGCTCTTTTCTTCATCCAATCCGTGCCCCGTTGCTTGGGGGTGGTCTGGGGTGCCGCTGTACTCACCTAGTTGTGTTTGCGGGGGTTGAGCTCTGGCTCTTTGGTCCCGCCTCTCCACCGTCAATCTACGGGTGTACGGATTCCTGAGCCTATTGGGCTCTATCATATCTACACTTGAAACTGTGTATGGGGTCAGCCTCCACCACATCACTTCCTAATGCATTCCATTTGTCAACCACTCTGACACTAAAACAGTTCTTTCTACTATCTCTGTGGCTCATTTGGGCACTCAGTTTCCATGCCCCTTGTGTTACATAGCCTGTCTTTATCTACCCTATCAATTCCCTTCAGGATCTTACATGTGGTGATCATATCCCCATACGTGCCCCCCTTCCCCGCTGTGGGGAAGTCACGAAGTTTTTCCCTGCGTTCTAGGGTGGGGAGCCTCCTTCGCCGCTCCCCTCCTCTCCAGCATGGGCGCCCTGGCCGCCTCCGGCGGCTACGGACTCGAAAGCTTGCGTCATGGCCCTTCAGCGCCTATGTTCTGCAGGTGAGTTGGTGCGGTTTGGCGTTTCCTTCGTCCTGACGCTGTTTTTGGACGTAGGAATGGGTGTACGTACGTACTTGTGACCGTGGAACGTATCACCCGAGGTGTCTACTGCAAGGCTATTAGCCCATATTGGGCAGCTCTTGTTCTCTCCACCCGATTCCTTTCTCGGTGCACGGGTGTCTGCGGGTGGCCTCTTGGCCCTTTCGAGGCGGCCCCTGCCTGTACTCCTGACCCTCTCCTATGCTTGTCTAACCTTGCTTGAGTTCGGGGCCCCGCCTCCACCTTGTTCCACGGTGCAACGGTGGGGGTGCCTGTTCGGTGGTACGTTTCCTGTGTCGGGTGTTTTGTGCTTGCCTCCGTGTGCTTGCAGGATTGGGTTCTGGCTCTTTAGTTCCGCCTCTCCCCTGTCGTTTGCCTGTTGAGCGGATTCTGTGCTTCATGGGCGCTCTCGTCTCTGCTCTTGGGGCTGTGTATGGGGTCAGCCCAAGTTGGGCTGCCTAATGTGTTCCTTCGGTTGCCTGTTACACTGCACACGTTTCTCCTACCGTCCCTGTGGCTCGGTTGGGTGCTCGGTTTCCGCCTGTGTCCCCTTGTGTGCCACTCGTGTACGATTTATCTATCTTTTCTGTCGCTTCCTCGAGGAGTGTGGGGACGTTTTGCTGCGGTTTTGGTACTGCAGCTGTGTGTCGAGGTTTGGTTGTGGCATTATGTTCGGCCCTTCCGTGCTCCCTCTGGGGCCCTCCTTCCTTGCCGGTCTTGCTGTGTTGGGCCTGGTTTTTCCAGGTTCCTTGGATTCTCTGTCTTGTCCTCGCCTCGTTGTGCTGGCTGGGGATGAGCTTGGGGTCTTCGTCTCGCCCCTCGCTTTCCCTCTGGTTTCCGTTCAAGTTCCGGAGCCTAGTGGACTCCCTTCCTTGGTGTTTTTCACGGCTGCCCCGGGGTTTTTCTTGACGCTGGGGCTTTGAGGGGACAGCTCGGCCCCGGGGCCTGCTGGGTGGGTTCCCGGGGCAGGGGTGGGGCTAACGTGAGGGGCCTTGGGACCCGTTGGTCCCTGTCGGGGTCTTTCTACCCCTCTGGGCGGGGCTTGCGGTTTTGTGGTGTGGGGTTTTTTCCGTTCCCCCGCTCCGCACGTGCTTTGTGGGCGTCGGTCCCTCCCTGGGCTCAGTTTCCTTGTCCAGTGTGCCCGTTCTTTCCGTCCTGTCGGTGGGTGTTTTTCTACGGTCTTCGCTCCTTTTTTCCAGGACAGGCCTTCTAAGTCATGTCCCCCTCTTGGGGTTTTCTGCATGACTTTTGGTCTCGGGTGCGACGGGGTTTTTTGTGCCTTCGTTCTTTGTTTGCTTCTTTTTGTTCTCGAAGGTTTGGGACGGTTTTTGCTCCTTCCCGTTTTCTGGTACGTCTGTCGTCATTCGGTTGAGCTTCCCTCCGGTCCTTTCTAGGGCTTGTGGGTCCTCTTCCCGGCAGTTTCTGGATGTTTGGCCTTCTTGTTCTTTTGTGCATTTCTCTCCTCTTCGCGCTGTCTCGGCGCTACTCGTTTTCCTGGGGGCGATTTTGCTCCTTTTAATGAGTCTTCGCTCCTGCCCTTCTGCGGGGTGGCTCCTTATGCAGGTTCCTTCCCTGTCGGCTGCACTTGTGGCGGTGGACTTGCACGCTTGTGGCATTTTGGTTTTGGTCCTGCGTTTTCTTTTCCCTCCTGGGGCTGTCATAGGATTGGCTTGCAGAGGATGTAGAGGCGCTTGGGACTGTTCCTGGGTCTGGCACCTTGGTTTCTGCTGCTAGCTTTCGGTATCGATGTTCCTTCTGTGCCGTTTCGCAGGCTGTCTCGTGCGTTGTTTCACCTCCGGCCTGCTTCTGCACTGCCTGTGCCGTCCAGGTCTTTGGACAGGGTGCTCTCCTGTTTTTCTTCTCCTTGGTGGTTGTGGCTCCTTGGGGCCAGGTTTGCTTTGCCTCGGCTCTCTTTTGGCATTGGCCTCTGGGGGTCGTGTGGCAGAGCTTCATGCTCTTCTCAGGCGCAGTGGTTTTTTGGCTCTTATGATCTTGGTCATAGGTTTCTTCGTCTGCGGCCGTTCTCCCTTTTTCTGGCGAATGTAGTGCCTGCTGCTTTCCGGAGGGGTCCTTTGGTTGTTGTCTCGACTTCGTGTTGAGGAGTGGTTCACCGACCGCCTCCCGGGTATGTCCCCTTGTTTTCTTAGGTAGTCTTTGGTGAGGTAGCTCCGGGGAGCCGTAGAGGCTCCCCCCAGAAAACCAGCGTTGAATGTAATGAAACGCCATTTTCTGGGTGAGTCCCGGAGGCTCCCCGGCACCCTCCCGCCCTCCGGTTGGCGGGTTTTTCGCGGTTTTGATATCCAGCCTCAGAACTGGGGTGGGGATCGCCAGCGCGGGGGTCTGGGGCTCCCCTTCCCCCTCCCGGGGAGGGGGGAGCTGCGCAGACATGCGGCGCGGCTCGTGTGACGTCATGCTTGTTAATTCGTTTTCCTGGGGGAGTTCTGTCCACTCGTTTGTCAAATTTTGTTGTTAACCAGAATAGGGGTTTGTTTTGTGGCGCTTACCTTTCTGGGTGCCTGTCCCGGTCGATGGCAGATATAGAATGCTCTAAATCACATGTGCATTTCTATGGGCCATTGCTCCCCGTGCCTCTCTGAGGGGGCCAAGTTCTGGCTCGTGGTCCCCGGTAGGCCTAGAACTCCTCCCACAATGACTGATGCAAAATAGTTAGGGTATCCATATCAGCCATGGATAGCTCCGGGGAGCCTCCGGGACTCACCCAGAAAATGGGGTTTCATTACATTCAACGCTGGTTTTAGGGGGAAATTAGCTTTGGTTTACGAGTTTTCGGATTACGAGCTGTCTCCAGGAACGGATTAACCCTCAAACCGCACATATCATATATAAATGATATCAGTGACAAAAGCGAAACCGCGCACATCATTTATAAATGATTTCGTGTCTAGCGGTATAATTTAAACGCCCCGCCTGGGATAGGGGCAGCTATAGTACGGCCATGACTGATAGTTGCCAGATGCCACCTAGAAAAAAAATCCAGCCCAACATTCTTGGGTGTGAGAGCGTCAGTATTCAGCCAGCCACCAAGGCTGGAGCACGCAGCACAAGCTCACAGCACCGCTGTTCAGCTTGTGACCACAGCATCGCCTACAAATGCCATGATATAAATGATACTGCTATTATTTAGCAGTGATAGTATTACTGAAGACCCCTGACTTTGATAAAACTGACCAGGATTCTGATAACAGCATGATTGTGGTGATATTTATCGCTGTGCTCGATGGAGGGAGGAGTACGGCTGTAGAGGGAGGGTTGTGGGCGTCGTCTTCTGACTGTGTGTGGCCACCATTTATTGACTGCACTCACCATACCAGCTTAGTGGTTCGCTATGGTGAACACAAATGTAGATACTTATATATAACGTGTGTATAGTGTGAGATAACAGCGAGAGTAGGAGGTTGGGAGCCGCCATTTTGGTGAAGGAGGAGCGTCGTCTGCACGACTTGGCACGTTGTTTACTGATGGCTACTATGGTCTTTGGGCACCATACCAGCTTATTTGTACAAGTATGGTGAATAAATCAGGTAGATACTTATATATAATGTGTGTATATAGCGTAATAACACCACAACCAATATTGTTGGAGGAGAAATATTAGTGCGTCTGGCCTTAAGGGCGGCCGCCGATCAGCTGACTGTGTGAGTAGCTACGTCTTTGTGGCTTTACTCACCATACAAGCTTAGATGTACAGTTATGGTGAACAAAACATGTAAATGCGTATATATAACGTCTGTGTATAGTGAATAAATGCAAAAACAGTATTGTGGGAGGTAAATGAGGGTGAGTGAGGTGGTGTTGAGGGAGGGCGTGGCAGTGAGTGGCTCGCTGGTGTGTGGCGGCCACTCCTCGTTGCTTTTTGACTCACAAGACCAACTTAGTAGTTCGTTATGGTGAACAAAACATGCAGATACTTATATATAACCTGTGTATATAGTGTAACAACAGCAAAACTATTTGTTTATTGTTTTATGAACATAATAATAGAATCACTTATATGCACACCATAATTTTGAGTACAGCGATGGTTCACACATTTTATAATATAAATATACCACAATTCACTGTATGGAATAATATTACTACAAAAAAACTAAGAAAAAATCAATCAGAGACATTGAAATAATTAGGTAATAATATATTTGTGGCAACTGCCGTCTGACAGCTCGGGCGGAGCAGACCTCGTCTGGCGAAAGCTCTGCCAACGCCCCTTTTTTGCCACACTTCCCTACCTTATTGCGGCTAAAATATGCCACCTACGATTTTTTTGTTATTTTTTCCGGGATCAGGGAACAAAAATAAACACTTCTATAAGACGAAAGAATTTTTTGGATTTTTTTTTTTGTTGCGCCTGTGGGTGTGAATTCCATTTGGACCCCTAGTGGTTTGAGGGTTAAACTCTTAAACCGAGGTACCCCTGTATATAAGTAAAGTGGTACCTGGTCGCGGGGGCCATTCAAGCACTGCGAGTTGCCACAAATATATTTTCAAATATTTTTTCTATGTATTTCCAATGCGGTTTTATTTGTTTCTTTTATCGTATGTGATGCATATTTGTGACCTTTACAATATGTATACAGTAGAATGTTCATAATTTTCTATGGAACTGTGATACATATGTTAGTAATGTGTCCACAATAAATGTTTATTATCACAATATTACGTAAAAATTCACAAAAATTACAATATGTACAGTTTCACATACTATTTACACAGTAACACACTGTATTACACACTCAGTACTTTGGAGGTGCGTAATAATCAACGAAGTAGTCCATGGTACACAGCACGACTTTGCTCTCGTTGCACCAGCTACAGATAGATTTTTGCTTCCTGTTTCATCGTTCTGTGTGCTTGCAAATAATGCACTCGCGTGCACCCTTGGCTTTAGTACTTGTAGGTGGTATGTAGCCAAGCTTGTAAAGCATAAGGTAGTATTGAAACGATTATAGGAAAAGCTCAATTTGTAAGGTAGTCTTGAAAAGATCACTTTGTTTGGTCCCACACAGGAAGAGATTCAGCTAGCCTCAAAGAGTGTCCATCAGTCAGGAAGAGATTCAGGTATTCTTGAAAATATCTATGGAAAACACCACCATGGAAGCCGCTAACACTGTTCATCTATGCTACTTGTATCAGATGCATCATCACTGAATGCAGAAAACGATTCATCTATGTATCATCTATATAAATTGGAGATGGCAAGGGTGGGGCTCAGAGCTACAACTGGATACGCTCGCTGTATCATCCTCATAGGTGCTGTATCACTTGCATCCGACCGTTGTGTTAACTCCTTATTGCGCCTAACTTCACCAATATTATGACCCTTATGTTCTTCAAACAATAAGGTCTGAATTTCACCGACTGAGTGCAATCTTTCAACACCGTGTCGGACAGGTTTTTGGGAGCCAGAGGCGCGTGTGCCACAAATGGTTGGTCACGCAGTACTAACCCAGCCAGCAGCCCAAGTCTTTCATATTTGTTATAGCAAAAGGTTTGTTCAGTGTTTGTCGGGTAGGCTGCTCCATTATGACAATCTTTCTTTGTTTCAAATGTGTTCCATTTGTTTTGTATTTGTCACTTACGTCTCAATAATACCTTGAGGATACCTTGAGGTGCTTCCGGGGCTTATCGTCCCCGCGGCCCGGTCATCGACCAGGCCTCCTGGTTGCTGGACTGATCAACCAGGCTGTTGGACGCGGCTGCTCGCAGCCTGACGTATGAGTCACAGCCTGGTTGATCAGGTATCCTTTGGAGGTGCTTATCCAGTTCTCTCTTGAACACTGTGAGGGGTTTGCCAGTTATGTCCCTTATGTGTAGTGGAAGCGTGTTGAACAGTCTCGGGCCTCTGATGTTGATAGAGTTCTCTCTCAGAGTACCAGTTGCACCTCTGCTTTTCAACGGGGGTATTCTGCACATCCTGCCATGTCTTCTGGTCTCATGTGATGTTATTTCTGTGTGCAGGTTTGGGACCAGCCCCTCTAATATTTTCCACGTGTAAATTATTATGTATCTCTCCCGCCTGCGCTCAAGGGAATACAGATTTAGGCTCTTAAGTCGGTCCCAATAGTTTAGATGTTTTACCGAGTGGATTCTAGCAGTAAAGGACCTCTGCACGCTCTCCAGGTCAGCAATTTCACCAGCAGTGAAAGGGGCTGTCATTGTGCAGCAGTACTCCACTCTAGAGAGCACAAGCGTTTTGAAAAGTGTCATCATCGGTATAGCATCTCTAGTGTGAAAAGTTCTTGTTATCCAACCTGTCATTTTTCTTGCAGTTGTGACGGCTACTTTATTGTGTTCTTTAAAGGTAAGGTCTTCCGACATGAGTACACCCAGATCCTTTACATTGCCTTTTCGTTCTATGTTATGATTTGCCTGAGTTTTGTACGTGGTTTCCGTTTTTATATTTTCATTTTTTCCATAGCGCATGAGCTGGAACTTGTCTTCGTTAAACACCATATTATTTTCTGTAGCCCATAGAAAGACCTGATCTACATCTGACTGGAGGTTCGCCGTGTCCTCTATGTTGCCTACTCTCATGAAGATCCTAGTGTCATCTGCAAAGGATGATACAGTGCTATAGGTTGTGCTCTTGTCTATGTCCGATATGAGGATGAGAAAAAGTACTGGAGCAAGCACAGTACCCTGGGGGACTGAGCTCTTAACGGTTGACGGGTTGGATTTTATTTTGTTGACTATTACACATTGGGTTCTGTTGGTCAGGAAATTGTAGATCCATCTGCCTACTTTTCCGGTAATTCCTTTTGAGCGCATTTTATGGGCAATAACACCATGGTCACATTTATCAAAAGCTTTTGCGAAATCTGTGTAAATTACATCAGCGTTTTGTTTGTCTTCCATAGCATCTAATGCCATATCATAGTGGTCCAGCAACTGCGACAGGCAAGAGCGCCCTGTTCTGAAACCATGTTGTCCGGGGTTATGGAGATGCTGTGATTCCATGTATTTTGTGATCTTACTTCTTAGCACTCTCTCAAAAATTTTTATGATGTGCGATGTTAGTGCTATCGGTCTGTAATTTTTTGCCTCTGCCTTATTTCCTCCTTTATGAAGTGGTGCTATCTCTGCTGTTTTTAGTATATCAGGAATAACGCCAGTATCTAGGCTTTGTCTCCACAGAATGTGAAGGGCCTGCGATAGTGGTTTTTTACAGTTCTTGATGAATATGGAGTTCCAAGAATCCGGGCCTGGTGCGGAGTGCATAGGCATACTGTTTATGGCTTCTTCAAAATCCAGTGGGGATAGGGTGACGTCTGATATATGATTTGATGTTGGTATCATATCCATGAAAAATTCATTTGGGTTATCGATCTTTAGTGCGTTTAATGGCTCGCTGAAGACAGAGTCGTATTGCTTCCTCAGTAGCTCGCTCATTTCTTTGTTGTCATCGGTGAAAGTTCCATCTTCCTTTCGCAGGGGCCCGATACTAGATGTGGTTTTTGATCTTGATTTTGCATAGGAGAAAAAATATTTCGGGTTTCTCTCTATTTCACTGATGGCCTTTTGCTCTCTTTCCCTCTCCTGCGTTTTGTATGATTCTTGTAGCTTGAGTTCAATTTTTCCTATTTCGCTACCTAACCTTCTTCGCCGTTCCTGAGATAGGGTGCGACTCTCAAGTTGTACCGCGATTCGTTTTCTTCGCCTATATAGGGAACGACGTTCTCGTTCCAATCTGCATCTCTTCCTCTTTTTTCTTAGGGGGATGCGGTTTGTACATATTTCTAGTGCTACTGAGCTTATTTTTTCCAGGCACTGGTTCAGGTTCGCATTTCCTAGCTGTTCTTCCCAGTTTATTTCTGTGAAGTCCTGGTTTATTTGCTCCCAGTTTATCTGTTTATTATTGAAGTTGAATTTGCTGAAATCTCCTCCACCGGGAATCTGGACTGGTTTTGAAGGTCTATTCCCCATGGTTGTCATAACTTCAATTAAGTTGTGATCTGAGTAACAGGTATTTGTAATCATTGGAGGAGCTAATGGAGCTGCCTACCCAACAAACACTGAACGAACCTTTATGGCATTTATTCATTTTTCAAATTGTTTCAACAGTTCTTTTATTTTTCGTTTTTTTTATTTAAGAAACGTGGAGCAGCCTACCTGTAGACCACTGAACGAACCTTTTTGACATTTGTTCTTGTTTTCAAAATTCTTCATTGTTTTTTATTATTTACGTTTTTTTATATAAGAAACGTGGAGCAGCCTACCTGCCAACCACCGAACGAACCTTTTGCTATAAGACAAATGGAAAAATAAATATTGAACACATTTGAAGAAAGGAAAATGTCATAATGGTTTATTCAGTGTATGTAAGGTAGGCTGCTCCATTATTGAGACGTTAATGACAAATACAAAACAAATGGAACACATCTGAAACAAACAAAGAAAGATTGTTATAATGGAGCAGCCTACCTGCCGATCACCGAACAAACCTTTTGGACATTTGTTGTATATCAGAAATTTCATTTCTTTTTTTCTACAAAAACGTCAATGCTTTGTAACATCTCAGCAGTCACCCCTTTATATCCCAGTATCATTAGTATCTTTAACCCTTCAATTGCGCATCGCATCATATGATGCTTTGACCGACTTGCAGTAAATTGCGCATCGCATCATATGATGCGTTGGAGTACTACGCAAGATTTCAACGGCCCGCGGATACACGGGGTTCACCACACCTTCATCAGGGCTCTTGTAAACAGACGCCATTTTTAAAAAAAATCGTGGGCCAAACTTCCGGGTGTTAGGGGCCTCAGTATTGAGTAAGCTACCAAGCCTGACGCACGCAGCATGAGCTCACAGCACTGCTGTTCAGCTTGTGACCACAGCATCGCCTAAAAATGCCATAATATACTTGTTCATGCTATTATGTAGCGATAATATTATTACAGAAGACCCCTGACTGTGATAAAACTGACCATGGGTCTGACAATAAGAGGATTGTGATGATATTTAGCGCTGTGCTCCATGGAGGGAGGAGTAATGCTGTGGGAGGGAGGGTGGTGGCATTGTTATCTGACTGTGTGTGGCCACCTTTATTGACTGCACTCACCATACCTGCTTAGTGGTTCGTTATGGTGAACACAAATGTAGATACTTATATATAACATGTGTATAGAGGGTATAAACAGCAAGAGTAGGAGTTGGGAGCCGCCATTTTGGTGAGAGAGGAGCGTCGTCTGCAGGAATTATCGTGTTGTTTACTGGTGACCACGATGGTCTTTGGGCACCATACCAGTTTACTTGTACAAGTATGGTGAATAAAACCGGTAGATATTTATATATAATGTGTGTATATAGCGTAATAACACCACAAGCAGTATTGTTGGAGGAGAATATTAGTGCGTCTGGCCTTGAGGCGGCAGCCATCAGCTGACTGTGAGGTCCATCAGTGGCAGTGGCAGCCAGTGGCGGGCTGCCACTGCCTGCCACTGCCACTCAGCATACCAACTTAGTGGTTCGTTATGGTGAACACGAATGTAGATATTTATATATAGCGTCTGTATATAGTGAATAAAAGCAAAAACAGTATTGTGGGAGGAGAATGTGGGCGAGTCAGATGACTTGAGGGAGTGCGTGAGTGGCTGGGTGGTACATGGCGGTCACTCCTCGTTACTTTTTGACTCATAATAGCAACTTAGTGGTTCGTTATGGTGAACAAAACATGCAGATACTTATATATACCTGTGTATATAGTGTAACAACCGACAAAGTATTTGTTCACTGTTTGATGAACATAATTGAATCAACAATAAGCACACCATATTTTTGAGTACAGTGATGATTCGCCCATTTCATTATATAAATATATCACACTACACACTATTGAATAATATTACAGCAAAAAACTACGAAAAATCAATCAGAGACATTGAAATAATTAGGCAATTATCTCTTTGTGCAACTCCGGCCTGACAGCTGGCAATCAACAGACCAGCTTGACGCCCATGCTGAGGAGCGCCTGTTTTGTGCCAGACTTCCCTGCCCTATCGCGCCAATATATTCAACTTATGATTTTTTTT
>WNGS01084293.1:0-11209 GCA_020271785.1 Procambarus virginalis
GATGATTTCGTGTCCATTTAGAAGATGTGTTAAAAGCTCCTCACCTGAAACAGTGATTAAGGGCACAATACTGACAAGTACCACGTCATGTTTGAAATTTACGGACCTTTTTGCTTCCTACTGAGGGCAAGTACTTTGCTTAGGAGACATTTTGTAGTTCTCAGTAAATTACAATAGCATTTTATCAATATTTAATTTAACGACAATAATTTTGCGACAAATAATATAAGTTTCCTCGAAACGCTATGCGTATTAGTGGCTTTAGGCATTGTAATGTACTAGCTCTATCTTTAAATCCAACATTATGTTTATAACTCATCATCTATGTATGTATCTTTGCCCGAATAAAAAATCAAAATCTAAAAAGTCTATGCTTTCATAAGTTGTAGAGAATGAGTCTTACATGACGCGTTTTAGAAAACGAATATTCCAGGTCCGCCCCTGGAAAGGGTACACTAGCTACGGCTCTACACAGAGCAAACGAGCTAGTCGATGCTTGGGCAACCACGTCTAGCTTCAATAATCTCCCTAGACATACAGTTCAGCGTAAATGCTGGTTACGGAGATCGAGAAAGGCTCGTTGACTTCATGCTCCCCAAGGAAGATGAATGCAACGTGCCATTCACTGAGTTTGAATAACTCGCGGTCCTAAACAAAGCAAAGCCACATCCCCGGTGAAGATAGTATCACTTATGCCATATTGCGTCTGCTCCCTTCAGTACCAGGGAATCCCCTGCTTGAGCTGTATAATATGAGCTATGTTACTGGGGAACTTCATATATCTTGGACCAACAGTATAATCAGTCCAATTCCCAAGCCAAATCAAGAGAATGCTTTCCGCCCAATTTCCCTTACTAGCTGCATTTGCAAAACATTCGAGAGAATGGTCCTAAACCTTCTCCTCCATAGAATAAGAACCTTGCTATCCCCCAGATATATGGTTTCATGCATGGAAGGAGTGTGCATCATTGCATCACCACCTTTCTTACCTGCACACTGAAAAGTCATATATCACCTTCCTAGATCTTAAGTCAGCCTTTGATATGCTAATAGACTGTTATCTTGAGTGAGCTTGCAAGAATGAATATTGGTGGTCGGCTTCTTTGTTGGATCAGGGTTACTTATCCAAACAGGAATCATCTGTATTTTTCCAGGGCATAGGAGTGTAACAAGAGACTTTGAACTAGGTACCCCGCAGGGGTGGTGTCCTCAGTCATACCATATTTAATATCTTAATAAACACGCTGTTAAACTCTGCACCGTGCAAACCCAACGTCCACATCATTAACTATGCTGATGATAATGATACACACCACTGGGTATGCTAACACTCAGAACACTCTTAACTCTGTATTATGCTCATGTCAGGACCTAGGTTTACTTATCTCAGCAGAGAAAACAAAGATACTAATAGGCGCCCACCCAGGCAGGGAGGAGCTGTTCGCAAGATGCAAACTCTCTGATGGCTCCCAGCTGACTATGTAAACCAGATTCAAATACCTTGGCCTTGAGGGCCCATTGTATGGTCCTGTTGTATTCAGAGTCTGTCGTCAGTATAAAAGAGGCTCCGAGCTCTCAAGGCTGTTGCAGGTTATCACTCAGGCTATATGGTGCCAATGTCAGAATTGTCAAGTTGATGCACCTTGCATACATCAGATCTTTAGTGGATTATGCTGCACCTCTGCTTGTTTTGATTGCCTGAAAGAAAGCTTGGAGGGTTTGAAAAATTGCAGAACCAAGCCCTGAGGATAATCCTTGGGTGCCCTCCTACCACACATAGATACTTAATATGAGAAAGGATCTTAATATTCTGAGCATTGTTGATCGTGTTACTGAAATTGACTGTCAAATTGGTATAAACATGCTTAGGCTAACTCATAATAATCCTTGCACAGAAGCCCTCCAGAAATACTTTATTGAAGATCAGCATTGTTCCAAATGGATAACAAAACTGGAACTCAACTCAGAATTTATCAGGTTCATAATTTGTACCAAGAGAAACAACAACGGCACTTTCCTGCACCGTGGAGGTTACACACCTTTCCAGTTTAATCCCTCCCTTTCCACCCAAGAAGCAAATTAGAGATCAGCCCAAGCTCCGTCTTGAGGCAAAGCTCAACGCATTAAGCCATATTGATGCTCTGTCCACAGAGCATTCTCTCTCTCAAATCATATATACATTGATGGTTCCCTACACCGCACCACGGGTGCAGCTGGAAGAGCAGTTGTCTGACAATGGGCGATGGCTTGTACTTTGAGTGGGGAGTCCCGTATAAACAACTGGGCCTCTACCCCTTCAGACTGAACTATTTGCCTTGCTCCTTGCACTGAAATGTGTACGTCTCCAACTTGATACATTAATTGTAAGTGACTCCTTATCATCCTTAAATGGTCTCAACTCTTTAAGGACATACTGTACATGCTCGTTTCCGGAGCTAGACACAAATACAACAAAATTATTAAGGATGGTAACAGAGTCCATTTCATGTACTCACCTAGTTCTCACCTAGTTGTGCTTGCGGGGTTGAGCTCTGTGCTCTTTGGTCCCGCCTCTCAACCGTCAATCAACAGGTGTACAGTTTCCTGAGGCCTAATGGTCTCTATCATATCTACACTTGAAACTGTGTATGGAGTCAGCCTCCAACCACATCGCTTCCTAATGCATTCCATTTGTCACCACTCTGACACTAAAAAGGTTCCTTTCTATTATCTCTGTGGCTCATTTGGGCACTCAGTTTCCACCTGTGTCCCCTAGTGCGTGTGCCCCTTGTGTTAAACAGCCTGTCTTATCAACCATGTCGATTCCCCTGAGAATCTTGAATGTGGTGATCATGTCCCCCCTAACTCTTCTGTCTTCCAACGAAGTGAGGTTTAATTCCTGCAGTCGCTCCTCGTAGCTCATACCTCTAGCTCGGGTACTAGTCTGGTGGCAAACCATTGAACCTTTTCCAGTTTAGTCTTATGCATGACTAGATAGGGACTCCATGCTGGAGCCGCATACTCTAGGATTGGTCTGACATATGTGTTAGATAATGTTCTGAAAGATTCCTTACACAAGTTTCTAAAGGCCGTTCTTATGTTAGCCACCTGCATATGCTGCTGATGTTATCCTCTTGATATGAGCTTCAGGGGACAGGTCTGGCGTGATATCAACCCCCAGGTCTTTCTCTCTCTCTCTGACTCTTGAAGTATTTCATCTCATGTGGTCTCCATCTCATGTTGGCCTCGCAATGCATGATAGAGCTGATAAGTTAGCCAAAGGAATCTGCCTTTAAATGAGCCGTTTAGTTTAACCTTGGATTGTCATTGAGCAATCTGAGAGCAGCAGTACACTACACCGAGAACTTCAACAAGATCTTGTAGATCTGAGACAAAGTGAAATTGACACCAGTAATTCCATCTATCATCATACTGTCATGCAAGAGGAGCCCACATCTATGGATCATTCCATAAAATCAGCAGACTTCTAGATGTTACTGCTGCTGCTCGGCTTAGACTCGGTTACAAGTATCTCTGGGAATCTCATTATCTGCCGATGTAGGCTTGACCAAATGTAAACTGTGCCAACAAAATTATTCGCACACCCTCCGTCACTAGTTGATGGAGTGGGGGAAAAGTACGTGAATTTAGAGACAATTCTATAACCAATGTTCCAGCGATGTGTAAATATTTCATTCAAAATGATCGGCTACCAGAAATTTTAGCCAAATATCCCAGTTTGCTAACTGTAGGTAGTAACTAACTGATTGTAACCTATCCACCGCTGGCTGCCCACTGGATGGGGGCGGTGTAACCTATCCACCGCTGCCCACTGGAGGGGGGCGGTGTGCAGGACAAACATATAATTTGTGACACTAGCTCTCCACATACTGTCAATTAGTTGCTTAATTTAGAACCTGTACTTGAGGTCGATCTCGAACCAATCTTGAGGTTATCTTGAGATGATTTCTGGGCTTTTTTTAGTGTCCCTGCGGCCCGGTCCCTCGACCAGGCTTCCTCCTTTTTGTTACACAACCCCCAGGAAGCAGCCGTGACAGGGGACAGCTGACTGAACACCCAGGTTACCGCTTCTTACTGCTAGGTAACAGGGCATAGGTGAAGAAACCTCTGCCCATTGTTTCTCCGCCGGCGCCTGGGTTCGAACCCAGGGAACCCCAGGATCGCAAGTCCAGCGTGCTGTCCGCTCGGCCGGCCGGCTCCATTGGTTGATGGACGACTTTATAGTGTGTATTGTTGTAACTAGCTCATCAAGATTGTAACTTGTTTAGTTAAATGAATTGTCCACTGGACCCATTATGTGCCTCGTACACTTTCCACTCACGCCCACAAGATGGTATGGGTGCATAATAAATGAACTAAACTACTCTGAGCGGAAGCAGTTCTATGGCATGGGACCTAGAACTTTGATGACCGTTCATTCTCGGCTTACCGGGTGTGAGGAGGCTGGCACAGGCTGAGCCAGTGAGAGTTCCAATCCACTGTGGATTTTCCATGGGTTTTTGAATAAGGACGTTAGTCCGCTCCCCTATGGGAGTAACAATTCATACAACTCAAACCTATTACATATTATGACAAAATAGGTTATTTGTCATTATTTCAGCCGCATAATTTAGTGGGTTTATTCAGTGTAAATATTTTATTTTTTCGGATTTGCATGTAACTTGCTTAGCTGTATGAATTGTGGGTTCAGTCCCTGAGCCCATTATGTGCCTCGGTAACCCTTACCACTACCGCTCTTCAAAAGGTGGGTATGGGGTGCATAATTTTTTTTTTTTTTTTTTTTTTTTTTTTTTTTTTTTTTTTTAAATTTTATTAATAAAAGTATAGACTTTGGTGTAGACGCATTAGAAAAGTTTGTGAAGAGGAGTTAAAATAATGCAAACAAAATAGGTTTCAGAATGTTAGAGACATTAGGCAGATCATTGGTGTATATAAGGAAATAGGAGATGAGTATCATAATAATTAATTACATGATGGATAGAACAGCAAAAAATGCCACAGAACAGCAGAAGCAATTTTAACTAAATAAACAGGAGATTTCAATTTCTTAAAGATTCTACATGGCAGATATCAGTAATTAAACAAGTTGATTGTTATAAAATAAAAGCACTGGGACTTGCTATGGGGAAACTGTTACTATTAAGGGGTAAGGGTAAGTAGACAAGAGGTATCAGGAAATGGGAGATCTAAAAGCCCCGGCCCCCAAAATAATATATCCACAGTAATTAATGCTTGCTACTAAACCTGGTAGTCTAGGAAATGATCATTGTACTCCCACACAGGAACAAGGTATACTCTGTTCAAACTTACTTAATTTATTAACCCCTTAACACCCCCATACACAATCACACCATTAACAGTTTAATACTAACTTTACAACAAAATCTTACGTTAAAGGCCTTGGTCCACCTAGACAGGATACAAGGTTTTACACTGAAAGCAAGCTAGGGTAAAGCACTACTGATAACACCCTGGGGTCAGCTTAGGGTAGGGGACCACGTGGTACACTGGGCCCCCCGTTAGCATAGCAGGTAATATAAACTTAAATAACACTTACTACAACCCAGGTATACTACTCTACACATATAACGATCGGTATGCCAGACATATACAAACTGAGTAATGGAGTACTTAACCAACTAAGTCACAGAAATAAAGACTTAAGAGGAAGGGGAAGGAGGCGCGTCCAAACAGCACAGCAGTCAGCAGAGAAGACCGTCTCCGTCTCGAGCCCTTCCCGCATGCGTGTGTGGGTGCCGGGAAGAGCCCAATTGATCATACAGCTATACACATTAAACATCTTCCCCTATGCCTCTTATTGCTACTTTCCTCATTCTACTGGTAGTTAAACTTATAACAATGTTACCTAATCCACAACAAGTTTCAGAGTATACACTGCTTTGTGAGCAACATGAATAGTCTTACTTCTGGCAGGTATGATTACAAACAGCTACCTCTCTCTATGCGTGCCCTGGCCGATATTGTCGTTAAAAAGCTCAATTTTTACCTCTGGGTTCCATCTAAAGAACCCAGAGTCGTAACATTGATCAATAATCAAGAATGTTGAAAATAGCAAAGACCATTGCATTGACAGTTAGGATGGGTAATGTAGGTTACATGGAGTTGATTATGTAGTACTGTACTTAGTTTTTCCTCTTAAACGGGTTGAGAGGTACAGCCTTTGAGCGTGATTGAGGTCATTCCACATTCTAGTTCCCTTGATTTGTAAAGCATCTCTAGTTTGGTTAGGCCACTTTTGGAATATCATACATATGTATTTGTTTCTAGTTTGGTGCCCATGACTTCCATTACAAACATTTCTAGGAAGCGTCTAAGGCCATGATTGGCAAAACAGCTCCGTTTCATATTTATAAGGTACCCTTGAGAAAATTTGTAGTGACTTATATCTACATATTCAAAGATTTGAGTAGGGAGGAGGCGAGTCGCTCTCCTGGGGCCAGAGGTGGTTATTGTCCTAATAGCAGTTTTGTTTTGAGTAATTAGAGGATGTAGTTGATTTTGGGTAGTTGAGGGAGCCCCCCCCAAGCACAAATACCAGAATTGAGATATGGATAGATGTGGGAGTAATGGAGAGTCACCACGGCAGGGCAGGTACATAATATCTGATCCTAAAGAATGCCAACAGGTTGAGAAACTTTTTTGGCAATATATTGAATGGTGGGGCCGGAAATTCAGCTTGTTTCGATGAGAAACACGAAAGGAATTTACCATCTACAGTACTTTGCTACTAATTTGGATTTGTGTACGTTGGGTGAAAAAAAATCATCACACCTAGGTCGGTATACCTGGTATATTAATTTAAATTCTTATAATAAATATTTGCAATGCAAGTGACCCGTGACTGGAGAAAATGATGTTGTGTCATCAGCAAATACAACTGGATGGAGGTGTTGAAAGGCATGTGCATTTGGCGGTGCATGGAATCACTTGTAGTCTTTGTTTAGAGGAGGGGCTGGAGTTTATAGAATTGTGGTTTCGAACAGAGGGATGTGAGGAAGCACTTGTTCCAGAGGTATTCGAACGTCATCAGTTGTGAGTGTCGTGGTAATCCGCTTTTCATTCATAAACAGGGGGTTTGCGGCTGGATTTAAAGAGCTTGGATCTTTGTATTCGAGAACTGGTTGCAAAAGTGATTACATACACCTGCCAGTTAGTACAAGTTAGTACAACGTTAGTTAGTACAACGTATACAGTACCTGTAAACATTTTTTAAATTATGCTAGAAACTACCTACTTAAAATTATCTACTTAAAATTATCAGTTAGTTTAAGGACTTACCCGAAATGCTATGCGCTGATAGTGGCTTTACAAGAATGTAAAATCACCATCATTACTATGTACTCTGTTAAACTCCCAATCGTACTTCTTGTATATAAATAAATAAATAAAATAAATAACTAAATATAAAAAAATAAATAAATAAATAATAAATAAATAAATAAAAATACAGATTAACTCAAATTGTACAGTTCAAGTGAGTATTTCCTGGTACTAACGAAGCAGACCCAATATGTCATAAATGATAGCATCCTCACCGGGTGATGTGGCTTTACCTTTGTTCAGGGCCGAGAGTAACTGAATGTTAGTAAATATTTGTATGTCATTTTTATATAATATATATATATATATATATATATATATATATATATCTATATCTAGGGTATATATCTATATATATATATATATATATATATAGGTATATACAAGAGTTCTTACATCATCTTGTACAGCCACTAGCACGCATAGCGTACGTTTCGGGCAAGTCCTCAAGTCCTTTATCCTAATTTTCGCACACACACTTTCCCAGGAAGAAGCCCGTAGCAGCTGTCTAACGCCTAGGGACCTATTTACTGCTAGGTGAACAAAGCATCAAAATGAAAGAAACTCTGCCCGTTTGAGTCCGTCTCGGCCTGGGATCGAACCCGGACCCTTAGGTCTACGAACGCCGAGCGCTGGCCACTCAGCCGTCAGGCTCAATAAGCACATTGCATTCATTTTGCTTGAGGAGCATCAAGTCAACGAGCCTTTATCTATCGCCACATTCAACATTTAATCATAATTGTGTGTCTTGGGAAAATTACCGAAGTCTGAGATGGATGCCCGAGCATCGCCACGGATAAAGAAAACGATGTTCAGCGATTATTTACGTGATTCACTTAAGTCTACCATAAAAGTGGAATTCGTTTTTTTTCTAATATATAATGAACACCTTTCTAATCAAATATTAGAGATTTTATGTTTTGCTTTCAAGTAAATAATAAATTTTACTTACAACCTGTTTTATAATCTACATTTTATAAAAGAATTTTAAAGAAAATGGTAAAATTTTGATAACCTAAAAAATTATAATATATAAGACTGGAGTATTGAAATATATTTTAATATTATTAATAACATTTTCGCATGAAAACATAGTTTTAATTTAACTACATATATTAGTATACAAATTTTTTAAATACCCAATGGGTACAATAAACTGACAAATTGTATTCGTGATGATGATCACGGAAGATATCTCTCGTCACGCAGGGTGCAGTCGCACCTCCACATATCTCAGTATCTATGATATCTATTGATACTGGTAATAGCTCAAAAGGACCACCACTTACGGGCTATTCATGCCCGCTTCTGCCACACAGCCGTCGACACCAGACCCGCCCCCCCCCCACTAGGGACTCAGCACATCAGCTTTCGTCAACATCGTTGTAAGAGGACGCACTCGTCTCGCTCGCAGTGTGACCCTAGACGGCCCTCTGCTTGAGCGCTACGCACGCCCACTCCTTCAACGTTCCTGATACCCTCTGGAGTGAGTGAGTGGATGGTTGGCGAGCTGAAGATAGATCTTCAGCTCGCCAGCCATAAAGCAAGCCGTCTCGCTGTTCCATAGCCGCTGTGTATTCTCCAGCCTCGACGAGCACTTCGATGCAAGCAAGACCAGTCCCCGTGGTGTAGTGGTCAGACACCTGGCGTTCCGCGAGCTCTTTGTCATGGGTTCGTATCCTGGCCGGGGAGGATTTACTGGACGCAAATCCTTAACTGTAGCCTCTGTTTAACTCAATAGTAAAATGGGTACTTGGTTGTAAAAACTATTCTTCGCGGGGGTCGTATTCCAGGGACCTGCCCGAAAAGCTACGTGTACTAGTGGCTGTACAAGAATGTAACAATTCTTGTATAAAAACAAATCCAGCCAGCAGAGTATTGGAGCCGAACCAGGCGCTTCCCAGCAAGCATCTCGTCCTAAGCAGTGACATCTTCCTCGCAGCATCTTCTGTGTGTTGTCCAATGTGCTTGTGTCCAGGTCGGGACTGCATTTAGGAGAACAGCCCCACTTCGAGCCAGAACAGGCCCAGGTGAGAAGTCGGAAGTTCACCTTTTGCAGCTGCGTCATGGCATAGGTGCATTATTTTTCTCCTCTCCTAAAAATTCTTCCGTTTCTGACACTGCCGAGCCAGTTGTGGAATCTCGTGATCGTGCGAGCCCACCATAACTGGGGGTTGCAACCTTCCGGAACACGGTGTTTGTTCGTGGTGAGACCCTTAGGCCAGGTCCTAGACCTGGCCTACACACTGACCCTCACTGAGCTTTATGGAAACGTAGTGATTGGCACAAAACCCGGGACTGTCAGTAGATAGTGAGTCACAATGGCTCACTGTCTGCGGATGAACTACACTGGCACTACACCCATTGACACAATTGACTGCATCACTACCTTCTTCAATGCCACTGGCACACCTGCCACCAGTCATATCAAACACGCCAACACCAACAGCATCAAATTTCTCATTGGCTCAGAAGACGACCTTTTCGCCTGTTTCAGGGAACCTGCCTTCAGTAAACTCGCCCAAGCTTCTCTGACTCCTGTCCTCACTATTGAACAAAAACAAAATGCTCTGTCCTTGTAGGAAATGTCGACAGCTCTGTTCTATCAGCGCCTAATACCATCAATCTATCTCAGGACATTTCACACAGGAACGCTGCTACAGTAATGGAGATATACCCAGAGCCTAATTCATAACACCTTAAGATCCAATGTCCTCCACTGCAGAGCTCAAAAACTCTTCATCAAGGTATCAAAGATCCTCGACGCCAGCACTCCATCCATCTCATTAGCCCAGTCCGCCGATCTTCCTTTGCGCAAATGTATCGTAAATCTTTTAGTTATATTTAGTTGGATATAATATATAAATACAAGGGTATATATAATAGTAGTAATGGGATAAAAAATAAAATAATGATATATGAGTATGGATATATATATAGGATGATATATATATAGAGAATAAATATATCAGCTACCAGTTCTTACATCTTGGTAACAGCCCACTAGCACCGATCGCGATGCGGGCAAGTCCTTTATACCTAAATAGGATAATTTGAAGTAGGTATTTTCTATCAAAATTAATAAAATTATAACAAAAACATTGCAATTGAGATAACAAATGAGATAGAGAGCGTTATAGTATAATTGTCAAGCACATGTTATATTACGACTCTCTGATTTTACATTGAAAGCTGATGGTATTTAGAACAAGATTATAGACACTATAAGCAGATTGATAGTCAATATAAGATGACATCAATGATCACAATGGTACAGATGTTCAGATTGGGTACACATATAGGTTGGGAGATTGGGTAGCAACTAGATACAGTGCAATTTAAGGCAAAAGTGAAAAACTATTGAAAGAAATTATGGTACTTTTAGTATTGTTCTGGAGATTGATGGAAAAGTTTGGAAGCTCTCAATTCACAAAGGTGTATTGTTCCATAGACTGGTCGCCCTTACTTTGCATAGAGTTGTTAACACAGATTAGTTTTTATTAATCAGGGATACAAAGGGATCATTTTATTGGTGTGGGTGAATGGGGTCCTCTTACAGTCTGTCCAGGAAGAGTTTCAGAGCAAGATTTGCATTTGAGAACAGGTTTGTAAATGTAGTTGACACAATAGAATTTGTGGAGTGAGATTAATTATGTTTAGCATGTTTAAGAAGTTAAACAAGGGGGCTGAGTGTTTCTGAAACGAGAATTTGTATTATGTTTGATAGCAGATTTTGCTGGGTTGTGATGGCTGGGTGGTTTTGCAGTGGTTGAACCCCCCATGCACAAATAACCAAATAGTGGAATCATATCGGATTAGATAGTGCATATATAGAGAATGAGAGATAGTTAGGTATAATGTATGATTT
>WNGS01084297.1:7298-23860 GCA_020271785.1 Procambarus virginalis
GACCAAGCTGCTTGGCTCAGACTCCCTCATGAAGGTAGGATGGAAGCCCCCCTCACCCTACTAGAGTGTGGCGTCCATCAAGTTGGGCAAGGTGTAGAACTTTAAGACACTGACCGTGTGGCCAACAGTGAGGGGGCCACCTGCCCTCACCGGCTCAGGAGACTCGTCTAAGATGACAGCTCCAGAAAGACGGGTGGAGGCTTGAGTTAAGACGTCCTGCGACATCTTGAGGTTATTCACCATTGAGTAGTGTTGTTAGTGTCGAGGCAGATGTACACAAACACGTCGTGCGTGCGTGTGCGTGTACGTACTCACCTAGTTGTGCTTGCGGGGGTTGAGCTCTGGCTCTTTGGTCCCGCCTCTCAACTGTCAATCAACACAAGTTTCCTGAGCCTATTGGCTATCATATCTACACTTGAAACTGTATGTGTGCGCGCGCGTGTGTTGGTGTGGTGGCAGCGACACGGTCAGCGCCACAGCCCAGCACACAACATGTCCGCCAACCACGCGACAACGCCACATCCCAGCACACCACAAGGAGACAACACCCCCTCCGGGAACCCACGTGGGGTTGGGTGGGAAAGGGAGAGCGGGCCAAGCGGGCCGCGTCGGGTCATGACCCGTCAGTAAAGCGAGCACAAACAGCATTGTTACCTCACAATACATAATCCTCCCCCCCCCCCGGTCAGCCCTTACCCAATAAGGCCGTCATTAAGGGATCAAGTCTGCCCCTTGAGGTCACTTGGGTCAGCCCACCCCCCTACCCACATGGGTAGGGGAGCCTGATGGCTGAGTGGACAGCGCTCGGGATTCGTAGTCCTGAGGTTCGGGTTCGATCCCTGGCGAAGGCGGAAACAAATGGGCAGAGTTGATTTCACCCTGATGTACCTGTTCAACTAGCAGTAAATAGGCACCGGAAATTACGGATGTGCTTCAGGCATTATGTGCTGTTAACACAATCTAAATGAACGTAAACAAAGCCTTATCCAACCGAGCCTTATCTAACTAAACAAAGGCCAAACTAAACAAGCTCCATCCTGTCATCAGGTTGCCAGATGCATCAAGCAACTACCCAAGATGGTAACAGTCTTCGTTAGTCAGTACTAACGACAATGAGAGGGGGGGGGGGGGAAGAGGGTTTACATCGTTAGCGAGACATTTACTAAATGCCAACTACATCCCCCCCCCCCCACAATTAACCAGCCATTGTCGTCCGTAAGACAGATCTCAGCGCCCGGAGTGTGTCTTATCTTAGATTAATTATAAATGTAATATTTCACGCAGCTGGAAGTGTTGGCTCAGTAACTTAGAGGGAACAGAGATCTTCCCGTGCGAGGTGCAATTTTATGTTGCAGTTTTGTGAGGTATTGTGTGTTGAGTTACGGGGTTGTTGTGAGTGGCGCAGGTTGGGGGCCAGTGGTGGGCGCATCGAATCAGAGAGCGGCCTAGGAATGCCTGCTTCCTGATTGGTCAGCTGGAAGGAAGTTCGTTAGCTCTGGGAGAGGAGAGGGAGCTGGCCACAGAGATCCATCAGGCAGTCACCCCACAGCAGGCAAGACAGCTACGGGCTCACCATAGCCCGTGCTACTTGGAACTTTGGTGAAGCTCTTGGCCTGGGGGGCAAGTTGTGGTTTCCTTAAGCTATATGCAACGTCAAGCTGAACATACTGACGGTGTATTATCGTACAGGATATTTCAACACCTCTTGAAATCGATTTTCGCTTCGTCTGCCTGTACGACATAACTTCTTACCGCAGTCCCTATGTTCACATCCTGACACTGAACAAAAAGATCATTTTAATGTGTCTGTGGCTCATTTGAGGACTAAGTTTTCATTTACATCCCCTTGTTGTGTACTACCCATACTAACTAGTCTATCCTTGTCTCCCTCCGTCCGTTTCATGGGTATTTTCTATGCTGTCATCATGTCTCCACTGCTCTCCGTTTTTCTTCATTACCCATACCTGTTAGGGCAACATACACGATATACAATTTATATCAGCAAACTTTCAGTGTGTATGCGTGCGTATGCATGCATACGTGCATACACACGCATGTATGCATGCGCACGCGTATCGGTGCGCATATGTGCGTGTGTTTCCCTACCACAGACAACGGGGAAACAGAGCTCTAGCTCTGCATGTCCAACCTACTAACTTTGTTATACACGATGCAGTATAATTTCCGTATCTTGACATCCGAAATCTTTGTCGAGTGTGGCCTTAAAAGTCATGTATGCGTATATATATATATATATATATATATATATATATATATATATATATATATATATATATATATATATATATACACACACGACTTTCACACCTGTTCGAACACACGCCAACATGCTTATTTCACGCCAAACACGAGTGGTCAACGGCCTCGCCCCTTCCCAGGCGACCGCAGCGTCGGCAAGGCGTCATATTGTGGACACGTGTCTTATCTTTGTAACAAAACTAGGAAAGATTAAATCTTTTCTCGAGGGCTTGATGTTAACTACGATATTAAATAAATAAGTTATTAATATATATTACTGTTAAGGGTACTGTGCTCCCATGTTATGTTTTGTAAAGAATGACGCTAGCGCTAATAGTTCTATTGACCGGTTGCGTGTTGCAGATCTTTATCAGGTCCATGATGGGTTATACACACAGCCTGGGGGGGATATACACACAGCCTGCTGGTGGGGGGATATACACAGAGCCTGCTGGTGGGGGGGATATACACAGAGCCTGCTGGTGGGGGGGATATACACACAGCCTGCTGGTGGGGGGGATATACACAGAGCCTGCTGGTGGGGGGGGATATACACAGAGCCTGCTGGTGGGGGGATATACACAGAGCCTGCTGGTGGGGGATATACACACAGCCTGCTGGTGGGGGGATATACACAGAGCCTGCTGGTGGGGGGATATACACAGAGCCTGCTGGTGGTGGGGGGATATACACACAGCCTGCTGGTGGGGGGATATACACACAGCCTGCTGGTGGGGGGGATATACACAGAGCCTGCTGGTGGGGGGATATACACAGAGCCTGCTGGTGGTGGGGGGGATATACACACAGCCTGCTGGTGGGGGGATATACACACAGCCTGCTGGTGGGGGGATATACACACAGCCTGCTGGTGGGGGGATATACACACAGCCTGCTGGTGGGGGGATATACACACAGCCTGCTGGTGGGGGGATATACACACAGCCTGCTGGTGGGGGGGATATACACAGAGCCTGCTGGTGGGGGGGATATACACAGAGCCTGCTGGTGGGGGGGATATACACACAGCCTGCTGGTGGGGGGGATATACACAGAGCCTGCTGGTGGGGGGATATACACAGAGCCTGCTGGTGGTGGGATATACACACAGCCTGCTGGTGGGGGGGATATACACACAGCCTGCTGGTGGGGGGATATACACACAGCCTGCTGGTGGGGGGGGGATATACACACAGCCTGCTGGTGGGGGGATATACACACAGCCTGCTGGTGGGGGGATATACACACAGCCTGCTGGTGGGGGGGATATACACACAGCCTGCTGGTGGGGGGATATACACAGAGCCTGCTGGTGGGGGGATATACACACAGCCTGCTGGTGGGGGGATATACACAGAGCCTGCTGGTGGGGGGATATACACAGAGCCTGCTGGTGGGGGGATATACACAGAGCCTGCTGGTGGGGGGATATACACACAGCCTGCTGGTGGGGGGATATACACACAGCCTGCTGGTGGGGGGGGATATACACACAGCCTGGGGGGATATACACACAGCCTGCTGGTGGGGGGATATACACAGAGCCTGCTGGTGGGGGGATATACACACAGCCTGCTGGTGGGGGGATATACACACAGCCTGCTGGTGGGGGGATATACACACAGCCTGCTGGTGGTGGGGGGATATACACACAGCCTGCTGGTGGGGGGGGGGGATATACACACAGCCTGCTGGTGGGGGGGATATACACAGAGCCTGCTGGTGGGGGGATATACACAGAGCCTGCTGGTGGGGGGGGGATATACACACAGCCTGCTGGTGGGGGGGGGATATACACACAGCCTGCTGGTGGGGGGATATACACACAGCCTGCTGGTGGGGGATATACACCAGCCTGCTGGTGGTGGGATATACACACAGCCTGCTGGTGGGGGGATATACACACAGCCTGCTGGTGGGGGGATATACACACAGCCTGCTGGTGGGGGGGATATACACACAGCCTGCTGGTGGGGGGATATACACAGAGCCTGCTGGTGGGGGGATATACACACAGCCTGCTGGTGGGGGGATATACACACAGCCTGCTGGTGGGGGGATATACACACAGCCTGCTGGTGGGGGGGATATACACACAGCCTGCTGGTGGGGGGGATATACACACAGCCTGCTGGTGGGGGATATACACACAGCCTGCTGGTGGGGGGATATACACACAGCCTGCTGGTGGGGGGATATACACACAGCCTGCTGGGGGGGGATATACACACAGCCTGCTGGTGGGGGGGATATACACACAGCCTGCTGGTGGGGGGATATACACACAGCCTGCTGGTGGGGGGATATACACACAGCCTGCTGGTGGGGGGATATACACACAGCCTGCTGGTGGGGGATATACACACAGCCTGCTGGTGGGGGGATATACACACAGCCTGCTGGTGGGGGGGATATACACACAGCCTGCTGGTGGGGGGGATATACACACAGCCTGCTGGTGGGGGGGATATACACACAGCCTGCTGGTGGGGGGATATACACACAGCCTGCTGGTGGGGGGGGATACACACAGCCTGCTGGTGGGGGGATATACACACAGCCTGCTGGTGGGGGGGATATACACACAGCCTGCTGGTGGGGGATATACACACAGCCTGCTGGTGGGGGGGTATACACACAGCCTGCTGGTGGGGGATATACACACAGCCTGCTGGTGGGGGGATATACACACAGCCTGCTGGTGGGGGGGGATATACACAGCCTGCTGGTGGGGGGATATACACACAGCCTGCTGGTGGGGGGGATATACACACAGCCTGCTGGTGGGGGGGGGATATACACACAGCCTGCTGGTGGGGGGGATATACACACAGCCTGCTGGTGGGGGGGATATACACACAGCCTGCTGGTGGGGGGGGATATACACACAGCCTGCTGTGGGGGGGGGATATACACACAGCCTGCTGGTGGGGGGATATACACACAGCCTGCTGGTGGGGGGGGATATACACACAGCCTGCTGGTGGGGGGGATATACACACAGCCTGCTGGTGGGGGGATATACACACAGCCTGCTGGTGGGGATATACACACAGCCTGCTGGTGGGGGGATATACACACAGCCTGCTGGTGGGGGGGGATATACACACAGCCTGCTGGTGGGGGGATATACACACAGCCTGCTGGTGGGGGGGATATACACACAGCCTGCTGGTGGGGGGGATATACACACAGCCTGCTGGTGGGGGGATATACACACAGCCTGCTGGTGGGGGGGATATACACAGAGCCTGCTGGTGGGGGGGATATACACACAGCCTGCTGGTGGGGGATATACACACAGCCTGCTGGTGGGGGGGATATACACACAGCCTGCTGGTGGGGGGATATACACACAGCCTGCTGGTGGGGGGGATATACACACAGCCTGCTGGGGGGGGATATACACACAGCCTGCTGGTGGGGGGATATACACACAGCCTGCTGGTGGGGGGGATATACACAGAGCCTGCTGGTGGGGGGATATACACACAGCCTGCTGGTGGGGGGGATATACACACAGCCTGCTGGTGGGGGGGGATATACACACAGCCTGCTGGTGGGGGGATATACACACAGCCTGCTGGTGGGGGGGATATACACACAGCCTGCTGGTGGGGGGGATATACACACAGCCTGCTGGTGGGGGGATATACACACAGCCTGCTGGTGGGGGGATATACACACAGCCTGCTGGTGGTGGGATATACACACAGCCTGCTGGTGGGGGGATATACACACAGCCTGCTGGTGGGGGGATATACACACAGCCTGCTGGTGGGGGGGATATACACACAGCCTGCTGGTGGGGGGATATACACACAGCCTGCTGGTGGGGGGATATACACACAGCCTGCTGGTGGGGGATATACACACAGCCTGCTGGTGGGGGGATATACACACAGCCTGCTGGTGGGGGGATATACACACAGCCTGCTGGTGGGGGGATATACACACAGCCTGCTGGTGGGGGGGGATATACACACAGCCTGCTGGTGGGGGGGATATACACACAGCCTGCTGGTGGGGGGGATACACACAGCCTGCTGGTGGGGGGATATACACACAGCCTGCTGGTGGGGGGATATACACACAGCCTGCTGGTGGGGGGATATACACACAGCCTGCTGGTGGGGGGATATACACACAGCCTGCTGGTGGGGGGGATATACACACAGCCTGCTGGTGGGGGGGATATACACACAGCCTGCTGGGGGGGGATATACACACAGCCTGCTGGTGGGGGGATATACACACAGCCTGCTGGTGGGGGGATATACACACAGCCTGCTGGTGGGGGGGGATATACACACAGCCTGCTGGTGGGGGGGATATACACACAGCCTGCTGGTGGGGGGGATATACACACAGCCTGCTGGTGGGGGGGATATACACACAGCCTGCTGGTGGGGGGGATATACACACAGCCTGCTGGTGGGGGGGATATACACACAGCCTGCTGGTGGGGGGGATATACACACAGCCTGCTGGTGGGGGGATATACACACAGCCTGCTGGTGGGGGGGGATATACACACAGCCTGCTGGTGGGGGGGATATACACACAGCCTGCTGGTGGGGGGATATACACACAGCCTGCTGGTGGGGGGGATATACACACAGCCTGCTGGTGGGGGGGATATACACACAGCCTGCTGGTGGGGGGATATACACACAGCCTGCTGGTGGGGGGGGGATATACACACAGCCTGCTGGTGGGGGGGATATACACACAGCCTGCTGGTGGGGGGATATACACACAGCCTGCTGGTGGGGGGATATACACACAGCCTGCTGGTGGGGGGGATATACACACAGCCTGCTGGTGGGGGATATACACACAGCCTGCTGGTGGGGGGGATATACACACAGCCTGCTGGTGGGGGGATATACACACAGCCTGCTGGTGGGGGGGGGATATACACAGAGCCTGCTGGTGGGGGGGGGATATACACAGAGCCTGCTGGTGGGGGGGATATACACAGAGCCTACTCCCTTCTTCCTACCTCCTACAGCCAGCTCCCAGCAGCCCATCTTGGCAACAATGAACGTGCAATGATCAATGGTGCAATCATCACCCTGAGGACCTGGACGAGGGAGGGGGGGGGAGGAATTAAGATGGGAGGGGGGGAGGTGAGGGACAGAGGGTTAAGTAAAGGGAGGGAGGGGCTCATAATAGCCCCGCTGATGTTATCATTCAGGCAGCCGCCACCTCTTCGGCTACCGGTAAACACTACCTCTAAAGTTTACCTGGAGAGGGTTCTGGGCGTTCTTCTACTCCCCCGAACCTGGGGCCAGATTCACGAAGCAGTTACGCAAGCACTTACGAACCTGTAGATCTTTTCTCAATCTTTGGCGGCTTTCTTTACAATTATGAAACAGTTAATGAGCTCCGAAGCACCAGGAGGCTGTTTATAACAATAACAACAGTTGATTGACAAGTTTTCATGCTTGTAAACTGTTTAATAAATGTAACCAAAGCCGTCAAAGATTGAGGAAAAATGTACACGATCGTAAGCATTGCGTAACTGCTTCGTGAATCTGGTCCCCTGAGTTCGTAAGTACTTGCGTCACTGCTTCGTGAATCTGGTCCCCTGAGTTCGTAAGTACTTGCGTCACTGCTTCGTGAATCTGGCTCCCTGAGTTCGTAAGTACTTGCGTAACTGGTTCGTGAATCTGGCCCCCGTGGAGTAGAATGATGTGGCGGAGTCCTCAGTCCCTCTCCTTGTCCTCATCTCTCTCCCAAAGTGCTATAAAACTATACTGGTTTTGCACTTTCTTCTCATAATTACCTTTCCCAGAAGAGCAGAGAAAGTCTGAGACAATACCTAACAGACAAGAAACAGAGTTACAGTCCAACTTCAACTTCTTCTTTACAGATGAGTAAAATTAGAGTTAGGACAGATAAAGATACTCCAAATGGCTACTGGAATTCAATACCAGCATGTGTAAGGTGATGAAAATAGACAGCGGGGAGAACTGCCTTCTAAAAACAATAAGTGACTCCATTGGCACATGTAAATAAGACTGACAGAAAAGCCTTTAATAACCTCAACAAGGCGACGTCTAAGACAGTGCACACCACATACATGAGACCAGTTCTGGAGTATGCAGCACCGTCGTGGAACCCTCGCCTTAAAAGCGCACAAGGATATTTGGAAGGAACAGAAGTTTGCAGCCAGGCTTCCCAGAATGACATGGGATTATATATGAATATAGGCCGAGAGAGCTGGACCTAACGACGCTAGAGAGAAAATGCTCACAGTGACTAACAGAACAAGGAAGCATGACTGGAATGTAGAGATTTTTATACCAGTGAGGAGAGGTCCAGGTACAAATAGGCGAGTGTAAGCAAGTAGTGCACACACACACACACCTGTTGATTGACGGTTGAGAGGCGGGACCAAAGAGCCAGAGCTCAACCCCCGCAAGCACAACTAGGTGAGTACAACAAGGTGAGTACACACACACACACACACACACACACACACACACACACACACACACACACACCACACACACACACACACACACACACACACACACACACACACACACCACACACCCCACACCCACACCCACACCCACACCCCACCCACCCACCCACCCCCCACCCACACACACACACACACACACACACACACACACACACACACCACACACACACACACACACAGTGCTAGGGCTGTCAAGAAGTGGAACAGGTTAGACGTCGAAGTCGTTGAACCTAATTCCTTTCAAAATGTTAAATGTAAAAATAATAAAAGAGCGAGAAGTTAGTCATTGCATTCATCTAATAACGTTGGAAAGGCGGGACCGGGAGCCTAGCTCGACCCTGCAGGCACATCTAGGTGAGTACCCGTGTCAAGGGGACACAGGTGGAAACTTAGTACCCAAATGAGTCACAGGGACGTTAGAAAGAATTTTTATCAGTGTCAAATTAGTTAATAGGTGGAATGCATTAGGCAGTGATGTGGTGGAGGCTGACTCCATACACAGTTTCAAGTGTAGATATGATAGAGCCCAGTAGGCTCAGGAACCTGTACACCAGTTAAGAGGCGGGACCAGAGAGTCAAAGCTCAACCCCCGTAAGCATAACTAGCTGAGTATACACACACACGCGCATGCCGTTAATATGAGGCTGCAGGCTCCAGGAGCGATATGATCAAGTCTCCAGTTGGACGCCGGCCCAACTCACCAATTATCCAAATGCAAGTGAAATAGGAACTCCCCCCAGCGGTGCAGTATCCAGCAGGCAGGTACTACGGTACACAGGTACCACGGTACACAGGTACTACGGTACACAGGTACTACGGTACACAGGTACTACGGTACACAGGTACAAGGTTTACCACAAGGGTCAGGAGTAACGGTTCCTTTCTTGCGCTGTTAAAAGCAAGTCGAATTTCATTTCCTGGGCCCCGGTTTTAGCTATCTGTTGTCTGGTGGAAGGATTAATTGAGTCTGGCCACTCGTGTACTTGTCATTGCTGCAGTTGAAGCTGTTGGTGGAAAGGAACCATCAAAGGGAAAGCGCTAAGCCATTACGAGCATATGGCCCTTGGAAGGGGGGGGGGTCAGGATTAGGGATGGGACGGTGCAGCTATCCTATATCCTACTACGACACTTGCTGACTCTCCACTCACTTAACAAGTGCCACTTACTTCTGTGAGTGCCCAGTCATCTGTGTTTCAATTATCCATTTGCATCCTCTCATTCTCTTCCTTCATTTCCTAATAATCTGTTACTTTCTTCTTTGTTTCCCCCTCTGCGTAGTGTGATGCCGTCCGTACTGGCTTCTTCTCCTCTCTAGCGTCGTGAGGAACAGCGCCAAGTCCAGTCAACGGTTCGAGACACCTAGAACCCACGTATATAGAGTAGACCAGTAGAGTTTGAAGTAAACTGAGGGCCCGTGAGAGGCGAGTTTACAGGCGTGTGTGTGTGTGTGGCAGCCGAGAGCATGGTATACACAGGACACGCTTACAAGGGTGTTGATTGATTGTTGCGGCTAGTTTATTGTGAATCCCATACTCATCCTGTGAGCGGTAGCGCAAAAGGCATTACAGAGGGCACAAAAGGTCTTTATCAGACCTCAACGGAGATTATTACATAAACAATTTCATCTATCCTTCACACATTATAGTTACAATGTCAGCTAGTTAGAGAAAGTTCTATTTCAAAAGCTATATATTTAGAATAAGTCATTATACATTAATGGTAGGTCTTATCGCTAATACATAATAGTTTGACCAATGGAGATATTACAGTCATAGGGGAGCTTCTGTTTATTATTAGTCTTCACAATACACTACTTGTTTCTGAATCTCATATGTCGTTCATCTACTGGAAGCAAAATATGGATACAGTGCAAGGATTTCAGGTATTTTATCCTTAGTAATAAGATAGGTTGCCATATCATACAGCGTGAGTTTAGATTTATCTCTAAATTACTCAATTTTACTGCAATCCAAGATATAGTGTTCGAGTGTGTGTCCCTGTCTTTGTCCAAACACTTTACACTTTACTTCATCTACATCCCTATACAAGCCGAACTGCCAGAGATACTTGTAGCCAAGTCTTATACGAGCTGTGACAACATCTGTTAGTCTACTGACTTTGTTACTTGCCCCATACACATGTTTTACTTCACACATTGTGATGAACAATGGACCTGCTAGTTCCAGTTTGCACAGTTCTACTTTCTTCAAATTCATCCAGGAGTTCTCGTCTAATGACACTTTTAAGGGACCTATTTGATAACTCAAGATTCCGTTCAATACTGTTTTTATTTACTGCAGCCTTAGCAAGGGCGTCAACTTTGTCATGTTCCTGCAGGCCAATGTGAGAAGGAATCCACAACATTTTTATATTTACCCTCTTGCTAAGTATTCTTATATATCTACGTCTAGCTTCCAAGACAAGCACGTTATTACTTGATTGCAAACTGTTTATTGCTCGTAGTGAGGAAAGGAAGTCAGAAATAATTAAGCTGTCTACTTCAGTGTTGTCAATAATTTCGAGTGCTACCAGTATCGCTACCAACTCGGCTTGCATTGTCGACGCCCAGTTACTAATTCTTATATTCCTTTGAATTGTGCTGCCATCGGGCTGATGAGCAATAACAGCACTTCCTGCCCACCCTGTAGCTGTATTGAGTGATCCGTCAGTGTATATGGTCCAACCTCTCCTCTTACAAATTATTTCTGAATTTGGCCGTTTGCCCGTAAGGCCAAAAATCGACGTAATTTGAAAATGAAAAATGATTGAAAATAAATTTTGGACTTTTTTTTTTTTCAAAACATCAAGTTAAGGGTCCTCTGGTAGGTTAGGACGGCAGGAAGTTCTCCTAAAGTTTCAAAACGTCATGAAAAACGGTAATTGAAAGTTTCCTCTCCTAACCTAACCGAGTATGCTGGAAGACTCAAACAGAAAACGGGGCAGTACACTACTTTCGTGAGCCGATTTCATTTCAAATTACGTCCATTTTTGGCCATAGCGCCGCGCATACGGGCGAAAAGCGACGTTATTTTTAAGAGGACGGGTTGTATGGTCTGTGCTGTTATTTTCAGCTTGTATATTGTGAATGTGTTCTATGGTGATTAATTTAGCAGCAAGCTGAGCATGAGGGTTGTTTGTGATTAGTTTCAAAACTATTGATTAGTTTCGATATAAACACACACAAGAAGCTCTAAGCATCAAACCAAGATGGAGTTCACAAGAGAGGAATGCACACCTCTCCCTGGCCCCAAGACAGTGGGGGGTCGAGGGCAGGTCAGCCTCACTACCACCAGCCAGCCACTGAGACCAGGAGTGTCCACTACTGTCGTGAGGTTGAGGCGGCTTTAACACTGCTCTAGGCCACACAGTCAAGTCTCTACCCGTGAACCTCTCACACACACCAGGGTCATCAGTTATGGGTAGAGGTGGCATCCCAGAACACCATCATCATGCCCACAGGGCACCCGCTGGCCGTGCCCACAGGGGGCACCGCTGGCCGTGCCCACAGGGGCACCGCTGGCCGTGCCCACAGGGGGCCCGCTGGCCGTGCCCACAGGGGGCCCGCTGGCCGTGCCCACAGGGGGCACCGCTGGCCGTGCCCACAGGGGCACGGGTCGGCCTCGGGCCGCTCCAAGCAACAGCCTGGTGGACCAAACTCTCACAAGTCAAGCCTGGCCTCGGGCCGGGCTTGGGGAGTGAAAGAACTCCCAGAACCCCATCAAGCAGGTATCAAGCAGGCACCGCTAGCCGTGCGCACAGGGGGCCCGCTAGCCGTGCCCACAGGGGGCCCGCTGGCCGTGCCCACAGGGGGCCCGCTGGCCGTGCCCACAGGGGGCCCGCTGGCCGTGCCCACAGGGGGCCCGCTGGCCGTGCCCACAGGGGGCACCCGCTGGCCGTGCCCACAGGGGGCACCCGCTAAGCCGTGCCCACAGGGGGCACCCGCTAAGCCGTGCCCACAGGGGGCACCGCTGGCCGTGGTCTCCCTCCACGGTATAATTACCGTGCAATGTGCCTCTTTGTCCCCCGCTGCCATAATTTCCCTGCATATTATCCGCCGTCAGTGAGCCCTTATCACTCGCGTCCTGACAGCTAAATTGACCGCAATGTGTTTTTTTTTCTCCCCTGCCACAGCGCCTCTCAGAGCTGGCCTCGGGGCAGCTAGGGGGAGCTCAAGTGTCGCTAGAGCTCATTATCAACCACCAAAAGCTGTAATAACCATCATTAACGACTCAACGGTAATAGAAGACCGCTCTGTTGCTACTTCTGTCTTACGATACATCAAGAGGCTTAACTCAATGTCATTATCTTCACGTTAATTACAGGTGTGCTGGTAGTATCCCCCACCCACAGACGATTAATGGCACTCACTCACTCAATTACAAGTGCACAAACCTGCATTTAGAATGTTTTTCCGACCTGTCAGAAACCTCTGGGTGTCCTGATTAGCTAAGTAAACTATATCCACCCCTGAAACAAGCGCAAGCACAGCTCAAGTTGATTGACTTGACGCAAATCTTGCATGCCATTGTGGCTCTTAGCACTTAGGTGCTCAAGTGCTCAGAATATCTCTCGAAGAAAAACTGCAGCAGCATTCCAACCCGTAAATGCTGAGCAATGTCAACATGTCTGTGATGGGCTTTCACTAACGCTCAGCAACACAACACATACACAGCACTGCTCACGATGACCGTAATGGTGGGCTTGTGCGTCATGGCACATTGTGAAATCTAAATGATGACTGATCACTCCGAAGATGACTAATGCTGCTGTGTTGAGAGAGAGAACGAGAAAGAGAGGGAGGGAGGGAGGGAAAAAGAGAGAGAGAGAAGCAGCTTCAGCTGGTGTCTCCCCCCCCCCCCACACACAATGGACCAGAACAAACAGGTGGTGTTTGACCAGCCTTGTTAGTCTGCCAGAGACGGAACAACCGAGCACATACAAAAAAGGACAAAACAAAAATGTTTGTGTACCATCAGACTGTTCCCTCCTGTAGGAGGCACGCCCGCGCCGCCTCCACCTCCTCCTGGAGCCACACTCAGTACCTCCCTCCCCCCACACTCAGAACCTCCCCCCCCCCACACACACTCAGAACCTCCCTTCCCCCCCACACACACACTCAGAACCTCCCCCCCACACACACTCAGTACCTCCCTCCCCCCACACTCAGAACCTCCCCCCCCCCCCACACACACTCACAACCTCCCTTCCCCCACACACACACTCAGGAAATCCCCTACACTCTCACTGGGGGTGGAAGTTGGCCCCCCGCTACGAATACACAGTAAAAGTTGCGTCTTGCCATTAACGGAACTTGGGTCATTCCACGTTGGATTGGTGGTGGACGACGCGTGCAACAGCCTGGTTGATCAGTCCAGCAACCAGGAGGCCTGGTCAGGGGACCGGGCCGCAGGGATGCTAAGCCCCAAAATCATCTCAAGTCAACCTCAAGGTACAGTAACCAGGAACCTGTACACAAGTTAGTTGATAGTCGAGAGGCGGGACCAAAGAGCCGAAGCTCAACCCCCGCAAGCACAACTAGGTGAGTACCATCAGATCACACGACAATATTAAGTAGCACAAAAATGTCTTCAAGAAAGTAATCTTAGCTCCACACACCTGCCTCTCCTATAGCCTCACCTGTGCCAGCCTTCCTTATCTCTTCCCTCTGTCATCTTTAGTCCTCCCCTAAGGTTTACCTAGGCTACATCTAGCCCTACCCTAAAGTTTACCTAGGCCACATCTAGCCCTCCCCTAAAGTTTACCTAGGCCACATCTAGCCCTCCCCTAAGGTTTACCTAGGCCACATCTAGCCCTCCCCTAAGGTTTACCTAGGCTACATCTAGCCCTACCCTAAAGTTTACCTAGGCCACATCTAGCCCTCCCCTAAAGTTTACCTAGGCCACATCTAGCCCTCCCCTAAGGTTACCTAGGCCACATCTAGCCCTCCCCTAAGGTTTACCTAGGCTACATCTAGTCCTCCCCTAAGGTTTCTTAGGCTACATCTAGCCCTCCCCTAAGGTTTACCTAGGCCACATCTAGCCCTCCCCTAAGGTTTACCTAGGCTACATCTAGTCCTCCCCTAAGGTTTCTTAGGCTACATCTAGCCCTCCCCTAAGGTTTACCTAGGCCACATCTAGCCCTCCGCTAAGGTTTACCTAGGCTACATCTAGCCCTCCCCTAAGGTTTACCTAGGCCACATCTAGCCCTCCCCTAAGGTTTACCTAGGCTACATCTAGCCCTCCCCTAAGGTTTACCTAGGCCACATCTAGCCCTCCGCTAAGGTTTACCTAGGCTACATCTAGCCCTCCCCTAAGGTTTACCTAGGCTACATCTAGCCCTCCCCTAAGGTTTACCTAGGCTACATCTAGCCCTCCGCTAAGGTTTACCTAGGCCACATCTAGCCCTCCGCTAAGGTTTACCTAGGCCACATCTAGCCCTCCGCTAAGGTTTACCTAGGCTACATCTAGCCCTCCCCTAAGGTTTACCTAGGCTACATCTAGCCCTCCGCTAAGGTTTACCTAGGCCACATCTAGCCCTCCGCTAAGGTTTACCTAGGCCACATCTAGCCCTCCGCTAAGGTTTACCTAGGCTACATCTAGCCCTCCCCTAAGGTTTACCTAGGCCACATCTAGCCCTCCGCTAAGGTTTACCTAGGCTACATCTAGCCCTCCCCTAAGGTTTACCTAGGCTACATCTAGCCCTCCGCTAAGGTTTACCTAGGCCACATCTAGCCCTCCGCTAAGGTTTACCTAGGCCACATCTAGCCCTCACCTAAGGTTTACCTAGGCCACATCTAGCCCTCCGCTAAAGTTTACCTAGGCCACATCTAGCCCTCCCCTAAGGTCTACCTAGCCTACATCTAGCCCTGACCTCCGATGAATTACACCAAAACTTCCCGCTTTCCCCAACTTGGCAGACTCAAGTACCCCCTTTGGAGGCAAGCAGGTAGCGGCCGCGGTGCTACACAACGACTCCTGGAGACGCTATTCACCTGTAATTAGTGAAAGCGTCACCGTCTTGGATCAGAGGGGGAAGTAAGAGGCAGGGTAAGCTGCTAAGTGTTCAGGGAACAGCGCTGAACACCACTTCAGACTGGCCCTGAAGGACAGACCGAGATATAGGGATGATGTGTAAACACGGATGGTAATCGAGTATAGTGATATAGAGGGATATAAAATGGGATATAGAATGAGAGAAATGGAGTGAGCGGGTTCGAGTATAAGGGGGGGGGGGGGGGGGGGGGCAGGCAATTAGCCAATGAGGGGAGGCGAGAGGCGGGACGCTTGTCACGGTAAATCTTACTGATAATAACAGGCGTCCTGACTCTTAATTAGTATGCAAGGACCTTGTATCACAAGTGGCTGACCTGACCCGCCTGGCGTCTGTGTACCAGGAGCACCTCTGTACCAGGAGCACCTCTGTACCAGGAGCGCCTGTGTACCAGGAGCACCTGTGTACCAGGAGCACCTGTGTTTCCAGGAGCACCTGTGGGAGGGCGTCTCCTACACCTAGTCAACACCTTACACCTACGCTACCAACGTAAAGATTGCTGGGGTTTAAGGAACTTCAAAGCACCGCAGAAGTGACGCTTCAGAGTCTCGGCTCCAGTAGCTTAGGGGAGTTGTTTATGTTCTGACGCTTCTAGCTAGGCAAAAACCACTCCATTTTTTACGGAGTGGTAATCGTGAGAACGGGCTTCCTGATTAGCCAGTTAGCCATGAAGGTGAGGGGGGGAGAAAGTAGGAAAGTGAGAGAGTGTGAGAGAGCGAGTGTGAGAGAGAGCGAGAGACAGAGACAGAACCTGTTG
>WNGS01084301.1:0-14976 GCA_020271785.1 Procambarus virginalis
TCATTTTGAATGAAATATTTACACATCGCTGGAACATTGGTTATAGATTGTCTCTAAATTCACGTATCTTTCGCACTCCAATACGACAATACGACACCATCGCGGTGTCCGGACACATGAAAACTTCCAATGCATCAGTGTCCTGCCAGGCGGGCAATACAGGCTTCACAATTCATAAAAAAATTGTAATTCAGAGAGATGCGTTGATAAACGCAAAATGTTTTAATTTTAAATACAGATATAAACTTTGTTTTCAAACGTTTATTGTAACAATATCTCAAGTATAAGAACCAGAGATTATTTGGATTTAACAATTTCCTATAAAGTTGCAATGCTACTTATTTGTATATGATCATCATCATATACAGACAAAAATTAACTTATAAATGTTGAGGTAAAGATAGACGTATGTCAATTTGACACAGGATCGCTCTTAAGAACTTAAATTAATATATCATGCAAGAGGAGCCACACATCTATGGATCATCCAATAAAATCAGCAGACTTCTAGATGTTACTGCTGCTCGGCTTATACTCGGTTACAAGTATCTCTGGGAATTCTCATTATCTGCCGATGTAGACCTGACCAAATGTAAACTGTGTCAACAAAATTATTCGCACACCCTCCGTCACTATGTGATGGAGTGCGAAAAGATACGTGAATTTAGAGACAATTCTATAACCAATGTTCCAGCGATGTGTAAATATTTCATTCAAAATGATCTGCTACCAGAAATTCTAGCCAAATATCCCCAGTTTGCTAACTGTAGGTAGTAACTGAGTGATTGTAACCTATCCACCGCTGCCCACTGGATGGGAGGCGGTGTGCAGGACAAACATATCAATTGTGACACTAGCTCTCCACATATGTCAGTTGCTTAATTTAGAACCTGTACTTGAGGTCGATCTCGAACCCATTGTTGATGTGACGACTTATATTGAATTTTGTAACTAGCTCATCAAGATTGTAACTTGCTTAGCTAAATGAATTGTGGGGCTCAGTCCCTGAGCCCATTATGTGCCTCTGTAACCCTTTCCACTACCGCCCACAAGATGGGTATGGGGTGCATAATAAATGAACTAAAACTAACTAAAATTAATTATAAACCATAATATTATAATTATAAATAGTCACTGCTTTTATCATAAAAGCGGTGAAATTCTGTGGGGAAGGATACGCATTACCGTGCTCCACTGTCTAAACGACTAAGCGGCGCGCGCGCGCGTAGAGCGGGGTACTTGGGAGCACAGGCGCGGCGCCTTCTGGCTCGCCGCCGCCCCGCAGGTACACCACAAAACTCACGAGTGTCAACTAAAGATGTCCAGCACGAGCATTAAGGGAAAACCTTGACACAAACTGCACTTATCATAAAGAAGAAGCACCACCATTGACCGCCAAGTGCTCACATCAAGTCTAACTCTACGAAACAACACTCAAGCCTTGACGCTTCTCCCAACCTCCGGGGGAGAAAACCTTCACACAAACTGCACCTGTCATAAAGAAGATGAAGACTCACCAGTGTCCTCAGTGTCCGAAGGTATTCACCCGTCCTGGAAGTGTGAAGCGTCACTTCTTAGTGCATTCACGTGACATTCCTCTTGATCGTTCAGAATGTGGGAAGAGATTCCTTCAAAATGGAAGTATGAAGACTCACAGGAGGGTGCATGCGGATGAGAGACCTTTTCAATGTGCCGAGTGTGGCAATAAATTTAGAGAACGTGGAATACTTATACAACACATGTTAGTGCATTCAGGTGTTAAACCTCATGAGTGTCCAGTGTGAGAGTCATTCAGCGTGGAAGTATGAAAACTCACATGTTAGTGCATTCAGGTGAGGAACCTCATGAGTGTCCAGTGTGTGGGAAGAGATCAAGCAGCGTGGACATATGAAGACTTACATGTTAGTGCATTCAGATGACAAACCTCACGAGTGTCCAGAGTGCGGGAAGAGATTCAGTCAGCGTGGAAATATGAAGACTCCCAGGATGGTGCATGCGGATGAGAGACCTTTCCAATGTGCCGAGTGTGGCAAAAAAATTTAGTACACGTGGAATTTTAATACAGCACGTGTTAGTGCATTCAGGTGATAAACCTCATGAGTGTCCAGTGTGCGGGAAGAGATTCAGTCGGCGTGGTCATTTGAAGACTCACATGTTAGTGCATTCAGGTGACAAATCACATGAGTGTCCAGAGTATGGGAAGAGTTTCAATCAGCGTGGAAGTATGAAAACTCACATGTTAGTGCATTCAGGTGACAAACCACATGAGTGTCCAGAGTGTGGGGAGAGATTCAATCAGCGTGGACATATGAAGACTCACATTTTAGTGCATTCGGATGACAATCCTCACGAGTGTCCAGTGTGTGGTAAGAGTTTCAGTCGTCTTGGCCATCTGAAGGGACACTTGTTAAGGCATCCAGGGGAATGCCGTTTCGAGTGTGCAGAGTGTGGCAGGAGTTTTACGAACGTGAAACTATTTAACACACATGTTAAATCATTGGCGGTTCGCCCTCATGAGTGTCGAGAATGTGGGAAAATGATTCAGGCGTCTTCGAAGTCTGAAGTCCGTGTGTTACTGCACTGTGTTACGGAAGGCCACATTACTCAATGCCTTTATCCATTCTGAGCTGTGCGCCAGTGCAGCATTTGATGCAACTAGGGAGAATGTCATGGCACATAGCGAAGGAGCCTAGTGCTAGTTACCCATTACAATGTCGGGGTATGCACAATGAAGGGCTCATTTCTTAAGCAGTCATTATGTCTGGCTATGTGTTTTCACTTTTCCCGTTTCAGTAGTCCCTGCCAAGGGTCCAGCGGCTAATGGCCACGGCTGCGCTCGGGCCAGGCCCAGCTACCGATGTCTTGGCTGACGTGGATACGCTGCCGTTGACCCAGCAGCTGATAGGCCAGCAGACGGTGTGCCGGCTGAACATGCCCCTGGGGGCCAAGCCCAGCCGTCGATGTTCAGGCTGATGTAGTCCCGGCCGACGGTCCAGCGGTCGTTGGCAGCCAGCCAGCTGAGCATGTGCCAGCTGCTGAGCATGCCCCCTGGGGGCCAAGCACAGCTGCTGTTGTTCCGGCTGATGCGGTCCCAGCCGATGATCCAGCAGCTGAGCACAGCCGGAGGGCCGGAGGAAGCCGGAGACCTTCCTGGCATTACGTTGGTACTGGATGAATATGTTAGGTTGGGCTGACCTAACCTAAACTACCCTAACCTAACCTAACCTTTCCGGCGCTTGGCTCGTCATGTTTAGTTGGCGTCGCCAGCTCTATATTTTTGTCTAATTTTTAATAAAAATATTTTTTCCAGATTAGAATTATGCCGGAGCAGCTGGCCCATCTCCATTATCCTAAGGTACAGTCCTGCCCGTGTTATCCACCACACCAGCGTGCGCGGTGCCCTGTTGTAGTAGGGATTGTCCCCGGTGCCTGGCGTGTACCCAGCGCCTGTCCCGGCTGCTGATGTCCGGCGGAAGTGGTTCCCGCTGATGGTCCAGCAGCCGAAGGCTGGCATGCTGAGCTAGCCCCTGGGGGCAAAGCACAGCTGCTGTTGTTCCGGCTGATGTGGTGCCAGCCGATGACCTAGCAACTGTTGGCACAGCAGGTGGTGAGCCAAGCTGAGCATGCCCCTGGGGGCCGAGCACAGCTGCAGCTAGCCGGTCACCAAAACAAACCTAACCGAACCTAACCTAACTGATGCTTGGTTCGTCGTCTTTATTTGGCGTCACCAACTTTTCATTTCAAAAATTTTTTTTTAAAAATATATTTTTCAGATTAGACTTATGCCGGAGCAGCCGGCCCATCTCCATTATCCTAAGGTACAGTCCTGCCCGTGTTCCCCTCCACGCCCGCGTGTGCGGCGCCCAGTTGTAGTTGGGATTGTCCCCGGTGCCCGGCGTGTACCCAGCGCCCTTCCCGGCTGCTGATGTTCCGGTGGAAGTGGTTCCCGCCAATGATCCAGCAGCCGAAGGCTGAGCATGCCGACCATGCCCCTGGGGGACAAGCACAGCTGCTGTTGTTCCGGCTGATGTGGCACCAGCCGATGGTCCAGCAGCTGATGGCACAGCTGGTGGAGTGCCAAGCTGAGCCTGCCCCTGGGGGTCGAGCACAGCTGCTGTTGTTCCGGCTGATGTGGCCCCAGCCGATGAGCCGGCGACTGTTGGCACAGCTGGTGGGGTCCCAAGCTGAGCATGCCCCTGGGGGCCGAGCACAGCCGCTGTTGTTCCGGCGGATGTGGTCCCAGCCGATGTCTAGCAGCTGAGGGCACAGCTGGTGGTGCTCCAGCGGTGCATGCCCCTGGGGGCTAAGCACAGCTGCTGTAGTTCCGGCTGATGTGGTACCGCCAGCAGACGGCACAGCTGGCGGTGTTCCAGCTGAGCATGCCCCCGGGGGCCAAGCACAGCTGCTGATGCTCCGGCGGAGGTGGTCGCAGTCGATGGTTCAGCGGCTGAGGGCACAGCGGGTGGTGTCCTATTATTAATTTTATTTTTCCATTATTAGTTTCATGTTATAATTTATTTATTATTTATTTCTTTAATTTTATAATTTTATTGTGTTTGTTGTTCTACGTCCCATCTATATAAATTTGTTATTTCCTTTTGCTTACTTTACTTCCCAGCCGACGATCCAGCAGCTGATAGTTCAGCTGGCGGTGTTCCGTGCGGAGCACGACACTGGGGGCCAAGTAAAGCTGCTGTTGTTCCGGCTGATGTGTTCCCAGCCGATGATCCAGCAGCCGACGGCACAGCTGGCGGTGTGCCAAGCGAGCATGCCCAGGGGGCCAAGCACAGCTGCTGTTGTTCCGGCCGCTGAGGTCCCAGCCGATGATCCAGCATGCCGATGGCACACCTGGTGGTGTTTATTACCAGCCCCGGCTTATGTGGTCCCAGCCGATGATCCAGCAGCTGACGGCACAGCTGGCTGTGTGCCAGCCGAGCATGCCCTGGGGGCCAAGCACAGCTGCTGTTGTTCCGGCTGATGAGGTCCCAGCCGATGATCCGGCATGCGGATGGCACACCTGGTGGTGTTTATTACCAGTCCCGGCTGATGTGGTCCCAGCTGATGATCCAGCAGCTGACGGCACAGCTGGCTGTGTGCCAGCTGAGCATGCCCTGGGGGCCAAGCACAGCTGCTGCTGTTCCGGCTGATGAGGTCCCACCCGATGATCCGGCATGCGGATGGCACACCTGGTGGTGTTTATTACCAGTCCCGGCTGATGTGGTCCCAGCTGATGCTCCAGCAGGTGACGGCACAGCTGGCGGTGTGCCAGCTGAGCATGCCCTGGGGGCCAAGCACAGCTGCTGTTGTCCCGGCTGATGAGGTCCCAGCCGATGATCCAGCATGCCAATGGCACACCTGGTGGTGTCCCAGCTGTGCACGACCCCGGGGGCCAAGCACAGCTGCTGTTGTTCCGGCTGATGTGGTACCAGCCGATGATCCAGCTACTGATGCCACAGCTGGTGGCGTTCCGAGCGGAGCATGTCCCAGGCGGCCAAGCACAGCTGCTGTTGTTCCGGCGGAGGTGGTCCCAGCCGATGATCCAGCAGCTGACGACACAGCTGGCGGTGCTCCAGCTGAGCATGCCCCTGGGGGCCAAGCCCGGCTGCTGTAGTTCCAGCTGATGTGGTCCCAGCTGATGGTCCAGCAGCCGCAGGCTCCGCTGGCAGTCTTCCAGAGGAGCATGCCCTTGCCAGCTGCTGAGGTCCCAGCCGATGATCCAGCAGCTGATGGCACAGCTGAGGGTGTTTCATAATATTATAATTATAATAATTCATTGTGTTGGGGGACAGGAAGCCACAGTATATTCATACACGATAAGCTTTTATCAAGGTCATCGTTAAGGTCGAATTACTGACCCCCGGCCAGGATGCAACCCCACAACAAGCTGACTAACTCCTGAGTACCTATTTACTGGTAGGTGAACAGTCGCATTATGTGAACCCATACTCATCCTGTTACCAGTAGTTTGTGCACCCCATACTCATCCTGTGACCTGTAACTTATTGTGCAACGCATACTCATCCTGTTACCAGTTGTTTGTGCACCCCATACCCATCCTGTGACTTGTAAATTATTGTGCAACCCATACTTATCCTGTTCAAGTTCAAGTTCAAGTATGTTTATTGAGATAAGCAATAAATACATCTCGAAGGGATAGAGTAGCTTAGGCTATTTCTACCCCCTCTTATCCTGTTACCTGTAGTTTATTGTGCACCTCATACTCATCCTGTGAGTCATAGAACATTGTGCAACCCAATCAACTATAGCACCATCTATGTCAGAAGATATTAAAAATGTTCTTGATATCATTCAAATTGTCAATACGAGAGCAGAATATATAAGTTGAGTGATGTCAAAGGAATCATATTGACTGACCGAGCCCCACTGTAAATATTTGTGGCTTCCTGACCATAAAGTTACCGCCGCGGTCGAGGGTAAGAGACCGGATGTACCCATATGCAAGCCACGCTAGCTATTAGTTCATATAAGCTGACAACTTACCCAGATAAACAAAACTTCCTAACAATATATATTCAATTAATACAAATGAAATGTTTAAATCGTGATTATATATGTATCACGTGGACAATTTTTAATGTAATTTTTTCCCCAGATATTCGGGATCTTTATTATGCTTCGTCTTGAGGCAAATCCCAATACCTTACGCCATATTGATGCTCTATCCACAGATATCGATACCACTAACATCGCACATCATAAAAATTTTTGAGAGAGTGCTAAGAAGTAAGATCACAAAATACATGGAATCACAGCATCTCCATAACCCCGGACAACATGGTTTCAGAACAGGGCGCTCTCGCCTGTTGCAGTTGCTGGACCACTATGATATGGCATTAGATGCTATGGAAGACAAACAAAACGCTGATGTAATTTACACAGATTTCGCAAAAGCTTTTGATAAATGTGACCATGGTGTTATTGCACATAAAATGCGTTCAAAAGGAATTACCGGAAAAATAGGCAGATGGATCTACAATTTCCTGACCAACAGAACCCAATGTGTAATAGTCAACAAAATAAAATCCAGCCCATCAACCGTGAAGAGCTCAGTCCCCCAGGGTACTGTGCTTGCTCCAGTACTTTTTCTCATCCTCATATCGGACATAGACAAGAACACAACCTATAGCACTGTATCATCCTTTGCAGATGACACTAGGATCTTCATGAGAGTTAGCAACATAGAAGACACGCCAAACCTCCAGTCAGATGTAGATCAGGTCTTTCTATGGGCTACAGAAAATAATATGGTGTTTAACGAAGATAAGTTCCAGCTCATGCGCTACGGAAAAAAATGAAAATATAAAAACGGAAACCACGTACAAAACTCAGGCAAATCATAACATAGAACGAAAAGGCAATGTAAAGGATCTGGGTGTACTCATGTCGGAAGACCTTACCTTTAAAGAACACAATAACGTAGCCGTCACAACTGCAAGAAAAATGACAGGTTGGATAACAAGAACTTTTCACACTAGAGATGCTATACCGATGATGATACTTTTCAAAACGCTTGTGCTCTCTAGAGTGGAGTACTGCTGCACAATGACAGCCCCTTTCAAAGCTGGAGAAATTGCTGACCTGGAGAGCGTGCAGAGAGCCTTTACTGCTAGAATCCACTCAGTAAAACATCTAAACTACTGGGACCGACTAAAGAGCCTAAATCTGTACTCCCTTGAGCGCAGGCGGGAGAGGTACATAATAATTTACACGTGGAAAATATTAGAGGGGCTGGTCCCAAACCTGCACACAGAAATAACATCACATGAGACCAGAAGACATGGCAGGATGTGCAGAATACCCCCGTTGAAAAGCAGAGGTGCAACAGGTACTCTGAGAGAGAACTCTATATCAACATCAGAGGTCCGAGACTGTTCAACACGCTTCCGCTACACATAAGGGGCATAACTGGCAAACCCCTCACAGTGTTCAAGAGAGAACTGGATAAACACCTCCAAAGGATACCTGATCAACCAGGCTGTGACTCATACGTCAGGCTGCGAGCAGCCGCATCCAACAGCCTGGTTGATCAGTCCGGCAACCAGGAGACCTGGTCGACGACCGGGCCGCGGGGACGCTAAGCCCCGGAAGCACCTCAAGGTAACCTCTCAAATCATATACACTGATGGTTTCCTACAGCGCCTCACGGGTGCAGGTGGAGTTGTCTCTACCCATCAGACAGAACTATTTGCCTTGCTTCTTACATTAAAATGTGTACAAGTCTCCAAACGAGATGCATTAATTGTAAGTGATTTTCTATCATCCTTAATTACGCTTAACTCTCTAAGAAACAATTGTAACATGACCGGGTCTGAAGTTAGACAGAGAAAACACAACATTATTAGTGATGGTCACAGAATCCATTTCATGTGAATTCCATCTTCGTTGGCCTCCGAAACTTAAGGAATGGTCCAGAAAATATCTACTAAAGTTTAACTCAAGTGTGAAGATACTTCAGCTGATACTTAGATACTTCCAGTAAGTGTAAAGATAAGTGTTGACGATACTACCTTCATCTATTCAGACCCCAACCCAAACGCACTAAATAATAATGTAAATAACAAAGTTAAAGAGTCCACTCATGGATGTAAACCATCGCACTAAACATAAAGACCGACTACAGTTTATTTGGAAGTAAATCCTCAAACCAAATTCAATTTCAGATAGACAATGTTAACATTAGCAATAAAAATTATGGAAAGTTCCTTGACCTATACATAGACAAGAAACTGAACTTCAGCATCCACATACAACACATATGTGGGTGCTGAGAGAGAGAGAGAGAGAGAGAGAGAGAGAGAGAGAGAGAGAGAGAGAGAGAGAGAGAGAGAGAGAGAGAGAGAGAGAGAGAGAGAGAGAGAGAGAGAGAGAGAGAGAGAGAGAGAGAGAGAGAGAGAGAGAGAGAGAGAGAGAGAGAGAGAGAGAGAGAGAGAGAGAGAGAGAGAGAGAGAGAGAGAGAGAGAGAGAATGAGCTAGAATGTAAAAATATACACTGAGGGCAGGCAGCTTGTGCATGTCTATTCGTTAGGCGTATATCGAGGTCTACCTCCAAGGTCGACCTACTGACCTTCTCCACATTCACCTGGGCACTAGGAGTCTCGAACCACCAACCCCAGGAGCAGGAGACAGTAGCTCTATTAACTGCTTTACCTACAGCATAAAGAAGGATTACAGAAACAAGAAATCGCAGTGGTTAACTGCTTCTGGAATCCTTCCTCGAATGTAGATGTTGCTGGTTCTTTGAGTATGTAAGTGAACAATAAAGAACTAAAGATACAAATTAAATGTGTGGTATAAAATATGTGTATGTGACGTATATTCATATAAGCACAGACGTTGCGGTGTTCAGAGTGGGGACAGTGTTTCCACAGACCCCTGCCCACAGTTCCTAGAAACCAGGACAATTTAGCAATCATGTGTCCATTTTGAACAAATCATTTACAAATTTATTGAACGTTTGTTAAAGAATTGTCTTTGAATTTACGTATCATTTCGCACTCTATCACATAGTGACGGAGGGTGTGCAAATAATTTTGTTGACAGTTTACATTTGGTCAGGTTTACATTAAGGTTGCTGCAAATGTTGAATTTTCGGAGGACAAGACGGCTGCAGAAATCCTTAAAATTTGTGGAGGAATAACGATCAACTGCCGTATGCCAGTTAAGTGTTAAAGGAGATGGCAATTGTTTATTCAATGCCATCTCACTTGTTGTGTGTGGGGACGAGACGAGATCAGGAGAAATTAGAGCAAGAACAACTATTGCAATTGTAGACCAATGGGACTGGTATATAACACAGCATGATAACAAGGATTTAAACCTAGTATCTCCCGATTTCAAGGAAGTTTGTCTCCAGTCTGCCTTGCCTGGAAAAGATTCATCAGTTATGACAATGTATGCAGCAAGTTCTGTTGTAAACAGAGAAATAATATCTGTATATCTGTCTGTCAACGGCTTCCTTGACAGCTGTATACCTATTCTCAATACAAAATTTATGCCTCGGTGTGAAGTTACCTTGAGGTGCTTCCGGGGCTTAGCGTCCCCGCGGCCCGGTCGTCGACCAGGTCTCCTGGTTGCCGGACTGATCAACCAGGCTGTTGGACGCGGCTGCTCGCAGCCTGACGTATGAGTCACAGCCTGGTTGATCAGGTATCCTTTGGAGGTGCTTATCCAGTTCTCTCTTGAACACTGTGAGGGGTTTGCCAGTTATGTCCCTTATGTGTAGCGGAAGCGTGTTGAACAGTCTCGGGCCTCTGATGTTGATAGAGTTCTCTCTCAGAGTACCTGTTGCACCTCTGCTTTTCAACGGGGGTATTCTGCACATCCTGCCATGTCTTCTGGTCTCATGTGATGTTATTTCTGTGTGCAGGTTTGGGACCAGCCCCTCTAATATTTTCCACGTGTAAATTATTATGTACCTCTCCCGCCTGCGCTCAAGGGAGTACAGATTTAGGCTCTTTAGTCGGTCCCAGTAGTTTAGATGTTTTACTGAGTGGATTCTAGCAGTAAAGGCTCTCTGCACGCTCTCCAGGTCAGCAATTTCTCCAGCTTTGAAAGGGGCTGTCATTGTGCAGCAGTACTCCACTCTAGAGAGCACAAGCGTTTTGAAAAGTATCATCATCGGTATAGCATCTCTAGTGTGAAAAGTTCTTGTTATCCAACCTGTCATTTTTCTTGCAGTTGTGACGGCTACTTTATTGTGTTCTTTAAAGGTAAGGTCTTCCGACATGAGTACACCCAGATCCTTTACATTGCCTTTTCGTTCTATGTTATGATTTGCCTGAGTTTTGTACGTGGTTTCCGTTTTTATATTTTCATTTTTTCCATAGCGCATGAGCTATGGAAAAACTTATCTTCGTTAAACACCATATTATTTTCTGTAGCCCATAGAAAGACCTGATCTACATCTGACTGGAGGTTTGCCGTGTCCTCTATGTTGCCTACTCTCATGAAGATCCTAGTGTCATCTGCAAAGGATGATACAGTGCTATAGGTTGTGTTCTTGTCTATGTCCGATATGAGGATGAGAAAAAGTACTGGAGCAAGCACAGTACCCTGGGGGCTGAGCTCTTCACGGTTGATGGGCTGGATTTTATTTTGTTGACTATTACACATTGGGTTCTGTTGGTCAGGAAATTGTAGATCCATCTGCCTATTTTTCCGGTAATTCCTTTTGAACGCATTTTATGTGCAATAACACATAAAATGCGTGAAGCAGGCTCCCATTTATATTATGTGGAGCGGCAATCTCAAGTAAGGGGATAAAACATGGACACTTAACCATTTTGTTCCATTAATGTCCTTGCCTCCACTGGGTCACATATCCATAGACAGTACCCAAAGCACTATGACATCCACATCTCTGAGTTTGTGTCGATCACTATTAATTATCTGTACCACCCATGTACTCATCAACTCCAATCGGAAAGGATTTTACTCATTTTGTGTCCAAAATACAGTATGACTTTAAGGAGACACTATTTTAAAGAAGCTTTTTAAAGAAGTAATTATCAAAGAAGACACCATGCCAGGAAGGCTATGTAGCACCATCAAATAAAGGTTTTATTGAAACTTTGTAGGAAAACGTTAAATCCTAAATATATCTCTATTCCTATACTTGAAATATTGTATACTTTTCTCTCTCCATCGTACTTCTGCACCTGCTGGCAAGTGGTGCGGTGCGATGTGCAGGTGGTGTTCATTACTAGGTGAGCTGGCAGGTGGTGTTCACTGCTAGATGAACTGCTGTTCACCTAGCAGTAATTAGCTACCTGGGAGGTAGTTAATTGTTGTGGGGATGTATATCCTAAGGCCCTGTATACAATGTTCACAATAGAACAATGTATAATCATTTCATGGTATAAAACACATTGAGAAGGAATGAAGGTTAGATTTGAAAATTTAGTTTTTAATACACTTACACATTTATTGAGTCTTTCCTTCACCTTCATTCAAGCACAAGGGTATTACAGTAAGTTTCTCCATTATTATTTTTATTAATATTATTAGTTTTTTTTTTATTTGTATTATTGTTAACAGGAGGAGTGAGGGGGGGAGGGGTAATGGTTCACATGTCCACATTCCAATGCCCGCTTCCCAGGGCTGGGTGTGCGGGGGTGTACAATAAACCAAGCACCTCCGGCGGCCGCTTGTCGAAGGCGGAAGTGTAGCCTAGGCCGTTTGTCATGATAATTAGTGATGGCTTTTATTTTGATTATGGGTCCGTAATCCAGTTAAGCCTTTATTCTTAATTTATATTACAATGCTGGTAAAATACACTTCTTGATGATGAGCATGGAGTACAAATGAACTCACTGTGTACCCTATGCTCACAGGATGAGTATAGGGTACACAATGAACTACCACTCACACGATGGGTATGGGTTGCACAAGAAACTATCGCACAGAGGATGAGTATGGAGAGCAAAGTAAACAAAGATACACACGATGAGAAAGGATTGCACAATGTCCTATATGACTCACAGAATGAGTATGAGGTGCACAATAAACTACAGGTAACAGGATAAGTATGGGTTGCACAATAATTTACAGGTCACAGGATGGGTATGGGGTGCACAAACAACTGGTAACAGGATGAGAATGGGTTGCACAATAAATTACAGGTAACAGGATGGGTATGGGTTGCACAAACTACTGGTAACAGGATGAGTATGGGATGCACAATAAATTACCGCACAGAGGATGAGTATGGGGTGCACAAACTACTGATAACAGGATGAATATGGGTTACACAATAAATTACAGGTCACATGATGGGTATGGGGTTGTAACAAACACTGGTCACAGGATGAGTATGGGGTGCACAATAAACTACCATTCACAGGATGAGTCTATGATGTTCGTGCTCTATATTAAGATAACTAAAATACACCTCTGTTTCCAAAATACTTTAATGACCAATATTTGCAAATATATTTTATGTTTCCGATTTTCTGATAATATAAAACATATCATCATATGTATAGGGGTCCCAGTATTAGTCTTGTTCGTTCTCGACGCACAATCGAGAATTCCGTGTTCGAATCCTGGGCGGGACAGAAATGGTTGGGAAAATTTCCTTTCACGTAATGCGACTGTTCACCTAGCAGTAAGTAGATACTCAGGAGTTAGTCAGCTTGTTGTGGGGTTGCATCCTGGGCGGGGTCAGTAATTCGACCTTAAGGATGACCTTGATAAAAGCCTATCGTGTATGAATATACTGTGGCTTCCTGTCCCCCCAAAAATGAATTATTATAATTATAATATTATGGTTTATAATTAAGTTCTTAAGAGTGATTATGCGTCATAATTAACATACGTCTATCTTTACCTCAACATTTTATAAGTTAATTTCTGTCTGTATATGATGATGATCATATACAATTAAGGTAGCATTGCAACTTTATAGGAAATTGTTAAGTCCAAAATATATCTTGATTCTTATACTTGAGATATTGTTACAATAAACGTTTGAAAACAAAGTTTATATCTGTATTTAAAATATAAAACATTTTGCGTTTATCAACGCATCTCTCTGAATTACAATTTTTTTCTGAATTGTGAAGCCTGTATTGGCCGCCTGGCAGGACACTGATGCATTGGAAGTTTTCATGTGTCCGGACACCGGCGATGGTGTGGTATTGGCTATTTATTTAACCATATCTTGGCTTTCATTTAAGATATATTTTCCTTGAAATGTAGTCACATTATCGTCTACATCTTTGTTTATGCTGACATATAGACCTTTGATGTTACTTTGCACATATGCAAATGAATTACACAATTAATTCACTTGTTTGTAGGCCTTCACACTCCCTGAGATAGCCATCACGTGACTATAAAAAGACATATATCTTCACTTTCACTTCAGTTATATTTATGCTAAAGTATTAACATGCAGCTTATATTTCTGTCTTTATTATGACATAGAAAACTTCGTTTATTACAATATTTAGATTAAATTAACATTGATCTTCGAAAGATCATAGATCCCATCGATAGGGAGAGCGTCGGCCAAGAAACCTTGTTTAAAATATGAATATCTTTCCTGTCTAATAAGATATAATCTCTGTGATGGATTCACAAAAACTATTTTATCTCTGCATTTCTGATAACATATACAAATATAAGTTTTATTTGTGAATCTCTATTAATTAAGCAATATATCAGAGAGTGTGTAGGGTTCGGTGTTCTATGAACGAAAAGGACATGGGTAGTTTAAGTAGCGAACGCATACAAACGAATAACGTTAGTATCTATATAACAAAATTATTGTCCTATGGAGTTGATTTAACTTACAGACACATTTTTATAAATAAATATTAAATGTTTTGTGGCTATTTATGAAAGATATTATTACAAATACCCATTCTACTTGTTAATATCATTAATTAAATTTGCGACAATTTGAGCAAAGAATTGCGACGACTGGATCACTGTGTACAGGAGGCTGATATGGCAGCAAACACTCTCCAGGCGACCATATATCTTGGATAAGTCGCTCCACAATTTTGTCGCTTGGACCGTCGACTTCCTATGGCGTCACCTGCTACATATTTACTTCGAATTTCGATATGAAATTACATTATTTCAGAGTGAAAATAGGTTTGATCGTGTTCTACGTGCAGCACCAACATTACAGTAAGTAAATATATCATATTTCTTCATTACTTACGTAATACTAGGAGGATTTGGGTACATTTGGGTAGATTTGGGTAATTCTACGGACCCCCCCGAACTCACGAGTGTCCCAAGTGTGGGAAGAGGTTCAGTCTGCTTCGTCATATGATGACTCACATTTAGTGCATTTGGATGACAAACCTTACGAGTGTCCTGGGCGTGGAGGAGATTCAGTCTGCGTGCAAGAGTCAGTCAGCTTGGGATTATGAAGACTCACGTGTTAGTGCATTCGGGGGAGGACCTTAAGTGCCTAGTGTGTGGAAGAGGTTCAGGCATCTT
>WNGS01084302.1:0-18667 GCA_020271785.1 Procambarus virginalis
TTATAACAAGAGACTAGACTACTACATCAAAACAAAAGAATGTCAATGACGTTACTCGAAGCCTTCCTGTGACACTATCAATGACAGCTAGACACCAGCCCCTCGGATGCATAATGAACTAACTCGAACATAAGCGTGCCCACAGAGGAATAAACAAGCAAGCAAGAACTAACAGTCTATAATCACAATTACAACAATTACACCAGTGAGTTCTGAAACACGTCTCCAGTAAACCTCCTAATGTTCTACGCTCAGTGCAGTCTACACCTGCAATAGCGGTTGCAATGCAATCAAAATCAGTAGCCTTTCAATGACATCAATAACTAAGGGGACCACTGCAACTCCAGCACCCTTCCTAAATTAATCTTTACGTTAACACTTGTCCCACGGACGATCAACAATCAATACAATTGATTTACGTTAATAACACAATAACATTTACGTTAATTTAATAACTCTCACAAACTGTCACTAGTAACGCGGAAATTACACAACACTCTACCCGTCGAGCATTCAGTGAGAAAATCCCATAATCCCTGTACTACAAGACAGCTGATTAATCTCTTTACTAGTTACGTTGATTTACGTTAATCGGTTACTAATCACTCAGCGATGGTAAACTCTGATTTACAATGTCCAAAGTGCTAAGAGAACGGTAATCACTCGTGATTACCTTTAGAGTAATTAATTACTATCCTCAAGATCAATAATTAAACAGTTAAATACGCAACCTTTCACACTGGCTCAGCAATTTACATTAAGGTATATTCCGTCTGAGCCTTCCATACCCAGACCAATTCAGGTGGCTAATAACAGTAATTAGGCACCACGTTTACGTTATTCTAAATGACGTTACTCTTCCACGAGTCAATCAAGTGCCGGTACTTCCGGACAAAATAACGACGTTACGTTAATGGAAACAATGTAGCCTTCGTGTGAGTCGATCAACAAGGATCGAGATTAATTACTTTGACTTCCTGAAACACGTCAATTACCCGCCCACTGACCGTTAATTACGACAGACAATACTCTAATTCTTATCTGCTGGTGGCTAGGCTCCTTGAGACTACCGTAGCTGCTTGCAGGAAAGTAATTAACCCAAGCGTATTCTACGTTACTCATATTGTAAAAGAACAAATTCTCTTAAGCAATGGGCGTTCCCTCGGTTACGTTATATTAATTGCCTCGCAATCACCTCACTGAATACTGGACTTCGATGTCCTACCAGATAAACAGGAGAATATATGTATATCCAAGTACTCGTCTACAGCCGAGTTCACCCACGACAATGTCAAATCACACTAACAAATCACAGTGATTTACGTTACAATCCGGTTGCAATGACAATACTGCAGAACCTAGTAAAATAACATACAGGACATGAACCCTCTAGAACACTGCCCCACAATGGCTTTACTGAACTGCAGTCACCCACGGTGATTGCTCAACTCTAGCAACAATCACTAACAATGACAACCCTTTGCAACAACACACACTGCAAGTACTCTAATTTCCAAGTATTAGAATACTGCTCAACATTGTTCTCCCATAACAGCCCTCACTCATTCAACAACAACAAATGTGCACCCCCTTATCCAGTTAATTACCCCTAATTAACTCACTGAATCCTCAAGTTCTCAACACAACTTAAAGAAACAAAGTAACCCTAAGGTTACATAGGTCACACATATAATGGCATGCACAACAACATAAAATAGCACTGCCCACATACGGTTGCGATTACTGCAACTCGTTAATTACTATGCCCACACAGTAATGACACACGGTTTTGCAACAATCAAGGTATCCCCATATTACTGCCCCTCTAATCTTGCAAACGTTGCAAAAGATCGCCCGATCCCGGTGGCTTCAGCAAGACAATTTACGTTAATATAAGGCACCGTCGCTCTACGCGGACAGCTGGCACTAATTCTCCCATAATTAGGCAAATTAACAAATTGCTCGCTCCCATTAAGTGACTGAGAATTTCCCTGAATACTCAAAGGGTCCCTTTAAATCCTCAACACAGTTCCTAGGACAGTAATAATGTATACCTGATAACACTGCACAAACCTGCACATAATGATACCGTCAGCATGCCCCCCATGCTAATGACATCATTAGGTAATCAGTCAGCAATCACATCTACTGACTCACCACACAACACATACAACAATCATGCAAATGAAACACATGGAAATGGCCTCATAAACAATGCAAATTAATCACCAGGACAATACACAGACCTCAGGATATCCACTAATAACCTGCCCCACGGGCCTGCTTAATTAACTCTAACCTGGCCTAATTACATAATGCGGTACCATGGCACTAACCAAGGCTGAACGATTATACAGAATCGACAGACTGGATCATTTATATGATGATTTTCTACACTGACTGGTCCCAAACTCGAGTCAGTCTACACACATATCTACAGATATACAATTATATCACTACATGATTTACTGTGACAATTTCCTCTCCAGGTACTGCCCCACAGTCACCTGGGCGTGCCACAGACAGGTGTCTCAGCTGCTTCCCTAGCCTGGCCGGGCTAGGGGCCCACACAACTTTCTCTATATTTCCTTAATACTGAGACACTGTTATACACTGTTAAAGTACTCACGTTTCCTTCCACACAATTTTCTCATTTCCCAGGTCCTTACCACCTGGCTGTCAACACTTAGCTTGCTCCTCGTGCGTCGACAAGATGTGGCCCTAGGCTGTCCTGGGAAAGTGGCCAAGGGGGTGGCCAAAGGTGGTGGCCTAACATGTGGCCACCGCGTGGCCTTCAGGAGGGTGGCCACGGGTGGCGCGTGACGTCACAGCACCCCACCCACCCGGGCTGCTCGCGCGCGGGTAAAGAGGGTGGCCTGGGCCGGGCCGGGCCGCACGGGGGCCAGGGGGTGGCCACGTGGCGCGGGGCATACACACATGTGGATGGGGAATCACCCTAAACCCCAACCAACTAGAGCATGACTCGCTCTTACACTGGGGTGACAAGGGTGACAAGCCGGCGTCACCTACCACATGGACGACGTCGGGCGGAATTCAAAGTCCAACAGGGGCCTGTAATAACACCTTAATTACCGGTAGGCCCTGCCCATTATTCCACCCAATTGTCCATGGACAGGATAATCTGAGCCACCTGCTACCCCATGGGGCTCTGATAGCTGCCCCATGGGTGATCACTGTCTCTGAGCTGTCCTGCATTATCGGTCCCAGTTTCTCGCGAATTTGGGCTTCGACACACCCAGGGTGGCTGGAGTGCCATGCAACATGAGTAAACTGAACGACAGGAGCGATAACGGTGGTGGGGGTGGCAGGCCCGCCACCCCCACCTGGACACTCTTCACACCCTTGCTGCCCAATTCAAACTAAACTCTTGGCGGGCTAGAGAGACTCACATCCCCATATTTCTCCCCTACCTTGTCTTGACCAATCAGCAGGAAGCCGGCACTGTCCTCATGCCGCTTCCAATAACAGCTCTTGGCGCCAAAACTCGGCATAGGAGCAGGGGTGCCTAGACAATCACAAGCGCCCCTCGCCTGGTGGCGTGGCGTGACGTCACAGGGAGGGGTAGGCCTGAAGACAGTGGCTGTTGTCTCACTTGGGGGGGGGAGGCAGCGTTCGCCCCACTGTCCCCCCTCCACCTCTAACGTTTTTTTGAGTCATACTACCTTCTCACACCACTCTCCCAATCTCTCTGTTTCACAGAACAGGAAAATTTCTGTAATTCTCTCTACAGAGCCATCACCGACCTCTAATTAGTTTTAACTGACAGCATTTAACATAAGCTTTCATATGACACCCAAAAATATGTAAATTTGAAAGCTTCAGTTTCTAGAGTCCTAGAGCGACTAGCCTATTCTAGAAACTAGGAAAACTAGCTGAGGAGATTCTACATCTCCTCACACTACCTCCCACTAAAGAATATATGTTCCTGCAAGGAAAATACATTCAAAACACCAGCTAGTTTTTCTGCACACACCTGCCCAACAGGTGTACTAGCTAAACAAGTGTGAAGTGTGTAACTCTGTTTCCTACACATCACTGGCCTGAGGGTCCCTGTGCACTACCACCGGATCACCCTGGTGTTGCTGCCTGACCTTGGAGTGGCAACATGTTCGGCTCTAGCTCTGGTCCTGGCCGGTTCAACACCTCGCAACCATTTCCATCACTGAACCTCCCATTTCCATCCTCGGTCTGTGTCATACTGGACACATGAGCAACACATTGGTGTGGCCTTACCGGTGAAGCACTTCTTACCTCCCCTCAGCCTACTAAGAACTTACTGTCAGTTTTCCACCTGACATTGCAACAAGTTGACAGGATCACCCTACCTGTCCAACTGTCAAACACAAGCCGGTCTTGCTCTACCGACTGAACTATCTGGGAGAAAGCCCTTCTACAAGCACCTACACTCACCCTACTGAGCTTGGGGTCTCTCCCTTGCTTTTCCTCGGTCTCGCTCTAACAAGGACATGAGCGAAACTCTTGACATCTGTCAAACTCCCCGGTCCGTTTCTACCTGGACCTAACTTGGAATGTGATCAGCATTCCCTCTGCAGATCTACTATAACCCTTTACCAAGGCAATCTTAAAGAACAAAATCATTATGCTGCTGGGGATCTGAACCATGGAAAATCACCAGCCCAAAATGACTTTGCCATCTTGCATTTTCAGCCTTTCTTCAAAAGGCGATCGATGTATGCATCCATCGAATCGTCTTTCTCAGTACTGCCATGCTAGGCATCTTTACCTTCATACCTTGTCACCAGGTTAAGTGCACTAGGGTGGGCTTGCTTCCCTTCCCTGTGTGAGATTGCCCCCTTGCAATCTGCTCTTGAGCCAGCACTGACTTGCTGCGCTCTCACCATCAGGCTCGAACTCGGCCTTGCTGTCACCTCTGAAAATGGGAGCCTCTGCTCAACCTCTCAAGTCGGGAGCCTCTGCTCAATCTCTCAAGTCGGGAGCCTCTGCTCAACCTCTCAAGTGACTACCATGAATTCTTCCTGGGGTTGTACAGTCCCCACTCTGGCAAGAATTTCCTCACCTGTCTAACTACAGATAATTACCCTCCTTTCTCTAAAGAAGTCAACTCGGATCCTTAGCTGGTGGCACGACCTCCCACTAAGATCCTAAGGTGTATCTAACAACTACACTCTTATGACACCCTTGACAACTACACTGTCGTCCAATGAGACCTCTCACGCTTGAGGTCACTTCTAGAAGCTTCGTCTACCCTCAGGTAGGTGGTGTCTTGCACCTCAGGCATATCCTGAGTGCACCCCTTGCAACCACTGTTGCACACTGGCTTGGTGTCCACGACACCTGCTGCTGAGCTGACCCCACTCACTCACGAGTGCGTCACTGTCCCCTAGCTAGCAGCCACGAAAAGCCAGACAGATTTCACCATATTTACCATGAAATACCTCTTTCCTACAGTGTGTGTGGTGTGTGTGTGTACCTGTGTGTGACAACCGTGCACAAAACATACCTTCACCCATCCTGGTCCACATTGTTCTGTAATGATAACTTTTATGTTACTTTAAAAATCAATGAGACTGCCCTGCATGGGCTCGAACCCAAGTTGCATAGCCCCACGTTGGGCGCCAGCTGTGAGATTTTTCTCTACGCCTACCTCCCTTAGGAGGTGGACTACAAGTTTAAAGGCTGCTCTTGGCAGTTAAGCATGAGTCCAGTAGAAAAAGGAGAAGCGGGAGCAAACCGCCAGGCTTCCACCAGCAGGGGTGAAAACCTGTCCACAATAGGCCGCTGGTTCCTCCTAGTTAAACATGACGTTAAAACCAATAAAGGGTAACCGACGGGTTCTCACAATCAAATTTTATATTTGTTGTGGCGCTATGAATTGGAATTCGAATTCCCAAGAGCACAGCCGTCATATCAAAGATCAAAACAACAATATCAAATATATCAGAACATGGGAGTGGCACAGAATAGTTGAAGGTTGACATCAAAGACTGTTTAACAAAAATTAACAATTTATTTATAACAAGAGACTAGACTACTACATCAAAACAAAAGAATGTCAATGACGTTACTCGAAGTCCTTCCTGTGACACTATCAATGACAGCTAGACACCAGCCCCTCGGACTGCATAATGAACTAACTCGAACATAAGCGTGCCCACAGAGGAATCAACAAGCAAGCAAGAACTAACAGATCTATAATCACAATTACAACAAATGACACAGTGAGTTCTGAAACACGTCTCCAGTAACCTCCTAACTGTTCTACGCCTCAGTGCAGTCTACACCTGCAATAGCGGTTGCAATGCAATCAAATCAGTAGCCTTTCAATGACATCAATAACTAATGGGTTCATTGGCAACTCCAGAACCCTTCCTCAAATTAATCTTTACGTTAACACTTTGTCCCACGGTCGATCAACAATCAATACAATTGATTTACGTTAATAACACAATAACATTTACGTTAATTTAATAACTCTCACAACTGTCACTAGTAACGCGGAAATTACACAACACTCTACCCGTCGAGCATTCAGTGAGAACATCCCATTAATCCCTGTACTACAAGACAGCTGATTAATCTCTTTACTAGTTACGTTAATTTACGTTAATCGGTTACTAATCACTCAGCGATGGTAAACTCTGATTTACAATGTCCAAAGTGCTAAGAGAACGGTAATCACTCGTGATTACCTTTAGAGTAATTAATTACTATCCTCAAGATCAATAATTAAACAGTTAAATACGCAACCTTTCACACTGGCTCAGCAATTTACATTAAGGTATGAATTCCGTCTGAGCCTTCCATACCCAGACCAATTCAGGTGGCTAATAACAGTAATTAGGCACCACGTTTACGTTATTCTAAAATGACGTTACTCTTCCCACGAGTCAATCAAGTGCCGGTACTTCCGGACATAAATAACGACGTTACGTTAATGGAACAATGTAGCCTTCGTGTGAGTCGATCAACAAGGATCGAGATTAATTACTTTGACTTCCTGAAACACGTCAATTACCCGGCCCACTGACCGTTAATTACGACAGACAATACTCTAATTCTTATCTGGCTGGTGGCTAGGCTCCTTGAGACTACCGTAGCTGCTTGCAGGAAAGTAAATTAACCCAAGCGTATTCTACGTTACTCATATTGTAAAAGAACAAATTCTCTTAAGCAATGGGCGTTCCCTCGGTTACGTTATATTAATTGCCTCGCAATCACCTCACTGAATACTGGACTTCGATGTCCTACCAGATAAACAGGAGAATATATGTATATCCAAGTACTCGTCTACAGCCGAGTTCACCCACGACAATGTCAAATCACACTAACAAATCACAGTGATTTACGTTACAATCCGGTTGCAATGACAATACTGCAGAACCTAGTAAAATAACATACAGGACATGAACCCTCTAGAACACTGCCCCCACAATGGCTTTACTGAACTGCAGTCACCCACGGTGATTGCTCAACTCTAGCAGCAATCACTAACAATGACAACCCCCCTTTGCAACAACACACACTGCAAGTACTCTAATTTCCAAGTATTAGAATACTGCTCAACATTGTTCTCCCATAACAGCCCTTACTCATTCAACAACAACAAATGTGCACCCCCTTATCCAGTTAATTACCCCTAATTAACTCACTGAATCCTCAAGTTCTCAACACAACTTAAAGAAACAAAGTAACCCTAAGGTTACATAGGTCACACATATAATGGCATGCACAACAACATAAAATAGCACTGCCCACATACGGTTGCGATTACTGCAACTCGTTAATTACTATGCCCACACAGTAATGACACACGGTTTTGCAACAATCAAGGTATCCCCATATTACTGCCCCTCTAATCTTGCAAACGTTGCAAAAGATCGCCCGATCCCGGTGGCTTCAGCAAGACAATTTACGTTAATATAAGGCACCGTCGCTCTACGCGGACAGCTGGCACTAATTCTCCCATAATTAGGCAAATTAACAAATTGCTCGCTCCCATTAAGTGACTGAGAATTTCCCTGAATACTCAAAGGGTCCCTTTAAATCCTCAACACAGTTCCTAGGACAGTAATAATGTATACCTGATAACACTGCACAAACCTGCACATAATGATACCGTCAGCATGCCCCCCATGCTAATGACATCATTAGGCAATCAGTCAGCGATCACATCTACTGACTCACCACACAACATAATACATGCAACATGCAAATGAAACATATGGAAATGGCCTCCATAAACAATGCAAATTAATCACCAGGACAATACACAGACCTCAGGATATCCACTAATAACCCTGCCCCACGGGCCTGCTTAATTAACTCTAACCTGGCCTAATTACATAATGAGGTACCATGGCACTAACCAAGGCTGGACGATTATACAGAATCGACAGACTGGATCATTTATATGATGATTTTCTACACTGACTGGTCCCAAACTCAAGTCAGTCTACACACATTATCTCTACAGATATACAATTATATCACTACATGATTTACTGTGACAATTTCCCTCTCCAGGTACTGCCCCACAGTCACCTGGGCGTGCCACAGACAGGTGTCTCAGCTGCTTCCCTAGCCTGGCCGGGCTAGGGGAGCACACAACTTTTCTACTATGATTTCCACAATACTGAGACACTGTTATACACTGTTAAAGTACTCACGTTTCCTTCCACACAATTTTCTCATTTCCCAGGTCCTTACCACCTGGCTGTCAACACTTAGCTTGCTCCACGTGCGTCGACAAGATGTGGCCCTAGGCGGTCCTGGGAAAGTGGCCAAGGGGGGTGGCCAAAGGTGGTGGCCAACATGTGGCCACCGCGTGGCCTTCAGGAGGGTGGCCACGGGTGGCGCGTGACGTCACAGCACCCCACCCCACCCGGGCTGCTCGTGCGCGGGGTAAAGGGGGTTGGCCTGGGCCGGGCCGGGCCAGGCCGGGCCGCACGGGTGGCCAGGGGGTGGCCACGTGGCGCCTGGGGCATACACACATGTGGATGGGGAATCACCACTAAACCCCAACCAACTAGAGCATGACTCGCTCTTACACTGGGGTGACAAGGGTGACACTGGCCGGCGTCACCTACCACATGGACGACGTTGGGCGGAATTCAAAGTCCAACAGGGCCTGTAATAACACCTTAATTACACTGGTAGGCCCTGCCCATTATTCAACCCAATTGTCCATGAGCATACAGGATAATCTGAGCCACCTGCTACCCCATGGGGCTCTGATAGCTGCCCCATGGGTGATCACTGTCTCTGAGGCTGTCCTGCATTTATCGGTCCCAGTTTCTCGCGAATTTGGGCTTCGACACACCCAGGGTGGCTGGAGTGCCATGCAACATGAGTAAACTGAACGACAGGAGCGATAACGGTGGTGGGGGTGGCAGGCCCGCCACCCCCACCTGGACACTCTTCACACCCTTGCTGCCCAATTCAAACTCAACTCTTGGCGAGCTAGAGAGACTCACATCCCCATATTTCTCCCCCTACCTCGTCTTGACCAATCAGCAGGAAGCCGGCACTGTTCCTCATGCCGCTTCCAATAACAGCTCTTGGCGCCAAAACTCGGCATAGGAGCAGGGGTGCCTAGACCAATCACAAGTGCCCCTTGCCTGGTGGCGTGGCGTGACGTCACAGGGAGGGGTAGGCCTGAAGACAGTGGCTGTTGTCTCACTTGGTGGGGGGGGGGGGAGGCAGCGTTCGCCCCACTGTCCCCCTCCACCCTAACGGTTTTTTTTGAGTCATACTACCTTCTCACACCACTCTCCCAATCTCTCAGTTTCACAGAACAGGAAAATTTCTGTAATTCTCTCTACAGAGCCATCACCGACCTCTAATTAGTTTTAACTGACAGCATTTAACATAAGCTTTCATATGACACCCAACAAACATATGTAAATTTGAAAGCTTCAGTTTCTAGAGTCCCTAGAGCGACTAGCCTATTCTAGAAACTAGGAAAACTAGCTGAGGAGATTCTACATCTCCTCACACACACAACCTTCATCACTGTAACCATCTTTACTACACACAACCTTCACCACTGTAACCATCTTTACTACACACAACCTTCACCACTGTAACCATATTTACTACACACAACCTTCACCACTGTAACCATCTTTACTACACACAACCTTCACCACTGTAACCATACTACACACAACCTTCACCACAACCATACTTACCTACACACAACCTTCACCACTGTATCCATATTTACTACACACAACCTTCATCACTGTAACCATCTTTACTACACACAACCTTCACCACTGTAACCATCTTTACTACACACAACCTTCACCACTGTAACCATCTTTACTACACACAACCTTCACCACTGTATCCATATTTACTACACACAACCTTCATCACTGTAACCATCTTTACTACACACAACCTTCACCACTGTAACCATCTTTACTACACACAACCTTCACCACTGTAACCATCTTTACTACACACAACCGGCATCACTGTAGCCATCCTAACTGTACAGTTTTCATTACTGTAACCTTATTAGGCTCAAACATCATCACTGTAACCATCTTTACTTCACACGAACGTAACCATTTCTTGACCAAAACAATAATTTAGGACAAATTGTTAAATTGTTACACATTTAATTTTCAGCTTCAAAAATCAAGGAATAAGGAAACAACAGTTAAATAACTCAGATAAAATATTATATTTTACCCATGTAATAACATCAATGATTTTTAAGATAAAAATTTATTTTCTTGAATTTCAATATTTTGGCTTTTAGTTTCTTTTTCTGTTTTCGTTCTTTATTATTTTCCTGCTGATGCTTTTTATCTTTTTCTTGTCCATGCTGCGCATCTTTTTCTTGTCCATGCTGCTTATCATTTTCTTGTCCGTGCTGCTTCACCTCTGCCTGCCGTTGTTCTTCGTGGTTCTGCCGGTGTTCTTTCTTCCGTGGATTCTTCTCCACCTTCTGAAGTTTGGTCTTCATGCGTGCGAGCTTCTCTGCGAGAGCACTGGGCACTGACCCCACCACTCCCTGCCTGGCTCGCTTGATTCGTGGGTCATGTGACCCCGGGGGAACAACCTCTGCATACCTGCGTTTCACAGATGACCCTGGCTCATATCCCCCATCATGACCTATGAGCCAAGGCGGGACCCCTTCTCCATAACCTTCAGGCAAGTCAGGGTTCCTGCCAGACTCATCCATCCTTGGCTGAGGTTTAAGTAAAGAGTCTCAAACTGCCTGAGGCTCAGGTAAATATCCCAGATGGTGAATAATTAGTCAAGGTGATAGTGTTTCTAGTGTAAGGTAATAGAATTATCAGGAGAAAGCGCTAAGGCATTACGACTATACTGCACTTGCAAATGATAAAGGGAATAAGTAACTAGGATATGATAGAGGAAAGGAATGGTGCCCAACCACTTCGACGGCACCATTCTTGTTTCAGTGAGTGGAGGTGGTACAAAGTCCTATAGTAACCCAACCCTCATGTTTGTCATGGTGACGAAGATTAAAGTACTCATGACGAAGCTGAGAGTGAAATACTGAAGATAAAAATGCCAAGAAGTAGTCAAGAAAAAGATTTATTGTGAGAAACTGTCAAGATCATAGTAACTGAGCAGTGAAGCTGTTGGCGCTGCTGGCAATAGTGTAGTGAAGAGTTAGATGCAGGCAGCTTAGTAGTAAACATGGCAATACTAGAGATGTTGGCACTGCTGGCAATGGTGTAGTCAAGAGTTAGATGCTGCCAGCTTTGTAGTGAAGATACCAATAATGGAGATGTTGGCACTAGTTGCAATGGTGTTGTCAAGAGTGTTGAGAGTGTAATAGTCATGGTGATGATGTTGGGAGTGTAATAGTCGTGGTGACGATGTTGGGAGTGTAATAGTCATGGTGACGATGTTGGGAGTGTAATAGTCATGGTGACGATGTTGGGAGTGTAATAGTCATGGTGACGATGTTGGGAATGTAATAGTCATGGTGACGATGCTGGGAATGTAATAGTTATGGTGACGATGTTAGGAGTGTAATAGTTATTTTAATGATGTTGGGAGTGTAATAGTTATAGTGATGATGTTGGGAGTGTAATAGTCATGGTGAGTGTAGTTTTCATTGCTGTAACTTTTACTACACACAACCTCTATCGGTGTTACTAACTTAACTGCACAGTTTTATTGGGAGTGTAATAGTCATGGTGACGATGTTGGAAGTGAAATAGTTACGGTGATCATGTTGGGAGTGTAATAGTCATGGTGACGATGTTGGGAGTGTAATAGTCATGGTGATGATGTTGGGAGTGTAATAGTCATTGTGATGATGTTGGGAGTGTAATAGTCATGGTGATGATGTTGGGAGTGTAATAGTCATTGTGATGATGTTGGGAGTGTAATAGTCATGGTGATGATGTTGGGAGTGTAATAGTCATGGTGATGATGTTGGGAGTGTAATAGTCATGGTGATGATGTTGGGAGTGAAATAGTCATGGTGATGATGTTGGGAGTGTAATAGTCATGGTGACGATGTTGGGAGTGTAATAGTCATGGTGACGATGTTGGGAGTGTAATAGTCATGGTGATGATGTTGGGAGTGTAATAGTCATGGTGACGATGTTGGGAGTGTAATAGTTATGGTGATGATGTTGGGAGTGTAATAGTCATGGTGACGATGTTGGGAGTGTAATAGTCATGATGATGATGATGTTGGGAGTGTAATAGTCATAGTGACGATGTTTGGAGTGTAATAGTCATGGTGATGATGTTGGGAGTGTAATAGTCATGGTGACGATGTTGGGAGTGTAATAGTCATGGTGACGATGTTGGGAGTGTAATAGTCATGGTGATGATGTTGGGAGTGTAATAGTCATGGTGACGATGTTGGGAGTGTAATAGTCATGGTGACGATGTTGGGAGTGTAATAGTCATGGTGATGATGTTGGGAGTGTAATAGTCATGGTGACGATGTTGGGAGTGTAATAGTTATGGTGACGATGTTGGGAGTGTAATAGTCGTGGTGACGATGTTGGGAGTGTAATAGTCATGGTGACAATGTTGGGAGTGTAATAGTTATGGTGATGATGTTGGGAGTGTAATAGTCACGGTGACGATGTTGGGAGTGTAATAGTCATGGTGACGATGTTGGGAGTGTAATAGTTATGGTGATGATGTTGGGAGTGTAATAGTCATGGTGACGATGTTGGGAGTGTAATAGTTATGGTGACGATGTTGGGAGTGTAATAGTCACGGTGACGATGTTGGGAGTGTAATAGTTATGGTGACGATGTTGGGAGTGTAATAGTTATGGTGATGATGTTGGGAGTGTAATAGTCATGGTGACGATGTTGGGAGTGTAATAGTTATGGTGACGATGTTGGGAGTGTAATAGTCATGGTGACGATGTTGGGAGTGTAATAGTCATGGTGACGATGTTGAGAGTGTAATAGTTATGGTGACGATGTTGGGAGTGTAATAGTCATGGTGACGATGTTGGGAGTGTAATAGTTATGGTGACGATTGTGGGAGTGTAATAGTCATGGTGATGATGTTGGGAGTGTAATAGTCATGGTGACGATGTTGGGAGTGTAATAGTTATGGTGACGATGTTGGGAGTGTAATAAACATGGTGATGATGTTGTGAGTGTAATAGTCATGGTGAGTGTAGTTTTCATTGCTGTAACTTTTACTACGCACAACCTCTATCGGTGTTACTAACTTAACGCACAGTTTTATTACTGTAACCTTTACTAGACTACTAGATCATTACTGTAAACTTTACTAGATGAATACAACACTGTAACCATCTTTACCATGCACAACCTTCATCATTGTAACCATCTTTACTACAGAAAATCTTCATCACTGTAACCATCTTTATTACAGACAATCTTCACCACTGTAACCATCTTTACTAAACACAATCTTCACCACTGTAACCATCTTTACTACACACAACCTTCATCACTGTAACCATCTTTACTACGCACAACCTTCATCACTGTAACCATCTTTACTACACACAACCTTCATCACTGTAACCATCTTTACTACACACAACCTTCACCACTGCAACCATCTTTACTACACACAACCTTCACCATTTTTACCATCTTTACTACACACAACCTTCACCACTGTAACCATCTTTACTACACACAACCTTCACCATTTTTACCATCTTTACTACACACAACCTTCACCACTGTAACCATCTTTACTACCACAACCTTCACCACTGTAACCATCTTTACTACACACATCCTTCATCACTGTAACCATCTTTACTACACACAACCTTCATAACTGTAACCATCTTTACTACACACAACCTTCACCATTTTACCATCTTTACTACCCACAACCTTCACCACTGTAACCATCTTTACTACACACAACCTTCACCACTGTTACCATCTTTACTACACACAACCTTCACCAATGTAACCATCTTTACTACACACAACCTTCACCATTTTTATCATCTTTACTACACACAACCTTCACCACTGTAACCATCTTTACTACACACAACCTTCACCACTGTAACCATCTTTACTACACACAACCTTCACCACTGTAACCATCTTTACTACACACAACCTTCACCACTGTAACCATCTTTACTACACACATCCTTCATCACTGTAACCATCTTTACTACACACAACCTTCACCACTGTAACCATCTTACTACACACAACTAGCATCACTGTAACCATCTTTATTACACACAACTTTCACCACTGTAACCATCTTTACTACACACAACCTTCACCACTGTTACCATCTTTACTACGCACAACCTTCATCACTGTAACCATCTTTACTACACACAACCAGCATCACTGTAACCATCCTAACTGTACAGTTTTCATTACTTTAACCTTTATTAGGCACAAAGATCATCACTGTAACCATCTTCACTACACATCAACGTAACCATTTCTTGACCAAAACATAATTTTAGGACAAATTCTTAAACTTTTACACATTCAATTTTCAGCTTCAAAAATCAAGGAATAAGGAAACAACAGTTAAATAACTCAGATAAAATATTATATTTTACCCAAGTAATAACATCAATAATTTTTAGATAAAAATTTATTTTCTTGAATTTCAATATTTGGCATTTAGTTTCTTTTTCTGTTTTCGTTCTTTATTATTTTCCTGCTGATGCTTTTTATCTTTTTCTTGTCCATGCTGCTTATCGTTTTCTTGTCCGTGCTGCTTCACCTCTGCCTGCCGTTGTTCTTCGTGGTTCTGCCGGTGTTCTTTCTTCCGTGGGTTCTTCTCCACCTTCTGAAGTTTGGTCTTCATGCGTGCGAGCTTCTCTGCGAGAGCACTGGGCACTGACCCCACCACTCCCTGCCTGGCTCGCTTGATTCGTGGGTCATGTGACCCGGGGGAACAACCTCTGCATACCTGCGTTTCACAGATGACCCTGGCTCATATCCTCCATCATGACCTATGAGCCAAGGCGGGACCCCTTCTCCATAACCTTCAGGCAAGTCAGGGTTCCTGCCAGACTCATCCATCCTTGGCTGAGGTTTAAGTAAAGAGTCTCAAAGTGCCTGAGTCTCAGGTAAATATCCCAGATGGTGAATATTTAGTCAAGGTGATAGTGTTTCTAGCGTAAGGTATTAGAATTATCAGGAGAAAGCGCTAAGGCATTACAACAATACTGCACTTGCAAATGATAAAGGGAATAAGTAACTAGGATATGATAGAGGAAAGGAATGGTGCCCAACCACTTCGACGGCACCATTCTTGTTTTAGTGAGTGGAGATGGTACAAAGTCTTATAGTAACCCAACCCTCATGTTTGTCATGGTGACGATGATTAAAGTACTCATGACGTAGCTGAGAGTGAAATACTGAAGATAAAATGCCAAGAAGTAGTCAAGAAAAAGATTTATTGTGAGAAAGTGTCAAGATGTTAGTCACTGAGCAGTGAAGCTGCTGGCACTGCTGGCAATGGTGTAGTGAAGAGTTAGATGCTGGCAGCTTAGTAGTGACTATGGCAATACTATAGGAATGTAGCAGTCACGAAGACGACGTTTTGACCTCAGTTGTCACCATAACAATGAAATGAGTGTAATAGTTATGGTGATGATGTTGGGAGTGTAATAGTTATGGTGATGATGTCGGAGTGTATAGTCATAGTGACGATGTTGGAGGTGTAATAGTCATGGTGACGATGTTGGGAGTGTAATAGTCATGGTGATGATGTTGGGAGAGTAATAGTCATGGTGACGATGTTGGGAGTGTAATAGTCATGGTGATGATGTTGGGAGTGTAATAGTCATAGTGACGATGTTGGAGTGTAATAGTCGTGGTGACGATGTTGGGAGTGTAATAGTCTGGTGATGATGTTGGGAGTGTAATAGTCATGGTGACGATGTTGGGAGTGTAAATGTTGTGGTGACGATGTTGGGAGTGTAATAGTCATGGTGACGATGTTGGGAGTGTAATAGTCATGGTGATGATGTTGGGAGTGTAATAGTCATGGTGACGATGTTGGGAGTGTAATAGTTATGGTGACGATGTTGGGAGTGTAATAATCATGGTGATGATGTTGTGAGTGTAATAGTCATGGTGAGTGTAGTTTTCATTGCTGTAACTTTTACTACGCACAACCTCTATCGGTGTTACTAACTTAACGCACAGTTTTATATTACTGTAACCTTTACTAGACTACTAGATCATTACTGTAAACTTTACTAGATGAATACAACACTGTAACCATCTTTACCATGCACAACCTTCATCATTGTAACCATCTTTACTACAGAAAATCTTCATCACTGTAACCATCTTTATTACAGACAATCTTCACCACTGTAACCATCTTTACTAAACACAATCTTCACCACTGTAACCATCTTTACTACACACAACCTTCATCACTGTAACCATCTTTACTACGCACAACCTTCATCACTGTAACCATCTTTACTACACCAACCTTCATCACTGTAACCATCTTTACTACACACAACCTTCACCACTGCAACCATCTTTACTACACACAACCTTCACCATTTTTACCATCTTTACTACACACAACCTTCACCACTGTAACCATCTTTACTACACACAACCTTCACCATTTTTACCATCTTTACTACACACACCTTCACCACTGTAACCATCTTTACTACACACAACCTTCACCACTGTAACATCTTTACTACACACATCCTTCATCACTGTAACCATCTTTACTACACACAACCTTCATAACTGTAACCATCTTTACTACACACAACCTTCACCATTTTACCATCTTTACTACCCACAACCTTCACCACTGTACCATCTTTACTACACACAACCTTCACCACTGTTACCATCTTTACTACACACAACCTTCACCAATGTAACCATCTTTACTACACACAACCTTCACCATTTTTACCATCTTTACTACACACAACCTTCACCACTGTAACCTCTTTACTACACACAACCTTCACCACTGTAACATCTTTACTACACACACCTTCACCACTGTAACCATCTTTACTACACACAACCTTCACCACTGTAACCATCTTTACTACACACATCCTTCATCACTGTAACCATCTTTACTACACACAACCTTCAACACTGTAACCATCTTTACTACACACAACTAGCATCACTGTAACCATCTTATTACACACAACTTTCACCACTGTACCATCTTTACTACACACACCTTCACCACTGTTACCATCTTTACTACGCACAACCTTCATCACTGTAACCATCTTTACTACACACAACCAGCATCACTGTAACCATCCTAACTGTACAGTTTTCATTACTTTAACCTTTATTAGCACAAAGATCATCACTGTAACCATCTTCACTACACATCAACGTAACCATTTCTTGACCAAAACAATAATTTTAGGACAAATTCTTAACTTTTACACATTCAATTTTCAGATTCAAAAATCAAGGAATAAGGAAACAACAGTTAAATAACTCAGATAAATATTATATTTTACCCAAGTAATAACATCAATAATTTTTAAGATAAAATTTATTTTCTTGAATTTCAAATTTTGGCATTTAGTTTCTTTTTCTGTTTTCGTTCTTTATTATTTTCCTGCTGATGCTTTTTATCTTTTTCTTGTCCATGCTGCTTATCGTTTTCTTGTCCGTGCTGCTTCACCTCTGCCTGCCGTTGTTCTTCGTGGTTCTGCCGGTGTTCTTTCTTCCGTGGGTTCTTCTCCACCTTCTGAAGTTTGGTCTTCATGCGTGCGAGCTTCTCTGCGAGAGCACTGGGCACTGACCCCACCACTCCCTGCCTGGCTCGCTTGATTCGGGGTCATGTGACCCCGGGGGAACAACCTCTGCATACCTGCGTTTCACAAGATGACCCTGGCTCATATCCTCCATCATGACCTATGAGCCAAGGCGGGACCCCTTCTCCATAACCTTCAGGCAAGTCAGGGTTCCTGCCAGACTCATCCATCCTTGGCTGAGGTTTAAGTAAAGAGTCCTCAAAGTGCCTGAGTCTCAGTAAATATCCCAGATGGTGAATATTTAGTCAAGGTGATAGTGTTTCTAGCGTAAGGTATTAGAATTATAGGAGAAAGCGCTAAGGCATTACAACAATACTGCACTCAAATGATAAAGGGAATAAGTAACTAGGATATGATAGAGGAAAGGAATGGTGCCCAACCACT
>WNGS01084303.1:0-14452 GCA_020271785.1 Procambarus virginalis
CACGCATGAATGCACTCTGCAACGGTGATCAATAGACTTGCCGCCATCCTCCTGCGGGCTAGCCGGCCGCTAGCCAATATTAAACACATTTTCCCCGCGCATTTAAAGGGGGTGAAGCCAGAGTCAACAGTGGATGGCGGGAAAAGTTGGCGCGCCCACAAAAACCGCGGGAAACTTTTAAACACTGGCGATTCGGTAAGCTTGTTGTAAACACAGACAACGCGGGAAATGTCATAAATATGTGAGACTCTGTATTTGTTGACATTAAAGGAGTCTTCGACAAAGCACAGGGAATTGCGATCCTAGACGAGCTTGCATGCATGGGTGTCAAGGGGAGACTCATGAAATGGGTTGAAGACTACCTCACAGGGAGGAAAGCCAAGGTTTGCTTCAATGGAGCAGTCTCCAGAACAATGAATATGGAACTCGGGACCCCCCAAGGCAGAGTCTTAAGCCCTACACTATTCAATGTACTTATGAACGCCATTGCAAATATTGATTTTCCGGAAGGAACACAACAAATGGGATATGCAGATGATGTCCTAATACAAGCTCCCACCTTGGGAAAAATTGAACAGTCCATTGAACTCCTTGGAAGGAAGTGTATTGAGCTCGGTTTCACTCTCTCCACAAACAAGACGAAGGCATACTCCCATCACAAGCGGAGAGCAAATGAAGAACTACAAATTAATGGTGTAACACTTGAATGGGTTGACCACTATCGGTATCTTGGCGTCACTGTCGGCTCTAACAAGGGGAAGAAAGAGGAGCTCAATCAACTCATAGGAACATGCAAAAGTCGACTCAGGGCACTGAAAGCTATGACCTGGAATGGACATGGAGCCTCTATTGCCGTGCTAAAAATGATGTACACAGCCTATGTGCGCTCCGTCATAGACTATGCCGCACCAGTTTTGTGCACCTACTCCCAAAGCGATATGAAAAGGCTTGAAAGCATTCAAAATGAAGCCATGACAATCATTCTTGGAGTCCCAAGAACTGCCAAAACGTCTAATCTACGAGAGGAGTTGTCCCTTCCCAGTGTTAAAAGCAGAATTCAGGAGCTGAATGCTAAGCTTGCAATTAGGATAGCCAGAGATCCCCATTACAATGATATTGCTAAGAAAAAACTGAGCTCTGTGCTACTTTCAGGGGGAAACAGGAGAAGCAAAAAATGGCATCACAGATCAGTCTGCTACCTCGAAGAGCTTCACCTGCTTGAGCAAGCCCGTGAGCTCCTGCCTGTAGAGAGGTTACCTCCCTGGGAGGATGACTCATGCAAGATCATCATCAATGAAATGGCAATGAAAAAATCCAACATGTTACCACAAGAAATGAGGCACAAGTATCTCGAGGAAATTTATAAAGAAGCCGGAGATGAACTAGATCAAATCTACACTGACGGGTCATCTAATCCTGTCAATGGCAGGGCTGGTGCAGGATACACGGTAATCAAGGATAATACTTTCCAACGCAGAAATGAAGAAAAAGCACGTATTGAGAACTATGCCTCTTCAACGCAAGCAGAGCTAACTGCCATTGTTATGGCGTTAAGGTTTCTTGAACGGAACACTAATGGTGCAGTGATTTGCACCGATTCAAAAGCAGCACTACAAAGCCTAAGTAAAAATCGGGCAGAAAATCTTGCAATAGTCGCTGAAATTAAGAGAGCTGTGAGAGTACTTACCAATCAGGGAAGAGTCATCAAGTTTCTGTGGATCCCCTCCCATGTTGGAATATGTGGGAATGAACGAGCAGATGTGCTGGCTGCTGAAGGCGCTGAAGGAGACCATATTGAATACTTCATACCCAAGACTCTACTACAAATTAGAGGTATTGTCAGGCAACATCACCGTGACAAGGTAACTGAGGAAAGGAGGATAGAAGCACAAACCAGTGAATCTGTACGATGGTACAACATGGTTGCTGCTGGCAATCCCAATCATTATGGCCGAAGAGGAGGAGGACGAGGGAGAGAATCAGTAATAGCGAGAATCCGTCTTGGATACAAATATCCATGGAGATATGGAATGGAAACAACAGTTGAGCAGCGAAGTTGCAGAATCTGTGGTGAGAGTGACGGACACCGCCTTGACCACTATCTACGTGAATGTGAACACCTGAGAGACATTAGGAATATGTGTAGATTAATAAACCCCACATTGTTTGAGTTAGGAAAACACTATTTGTCAAATATTGATACTGTTCTTAAAAGATTTCCCCATTTTGCACCCGCAAGATAACGTAAGCCTTTAAGGGTTGATAGATGTTAATCTTCTTGTTTGAGGAGCTGTTCACTTCAGACAGTTAAGCAAGTCCCAGCTGTGTCTGGGTACAAGAGACAGGATGAACAACCCAGCGGGTTTTCTTCCTATTGGGGAGTGTTGTACATGCTGCTATGGCGGTGTGTCCACTCACAAGATGAGTGGCGCTGCCCAATAAACTCGCCCCTCGGGGCAAAATTTAAAAATTTAAATTTTATGTGAGACGGAGGCTGCCGGGTTGGTTGGTTGGCTGGTTGGCTGGCTGGCTGGCTGGCTGGCTGGCTGGCTGGCTGGCTGGTTGACTGGCTGGCTGGCTGGTTGGCTGGCTGGCTGGTTGGCTGGCTGGCTGGCTGGCTGGCTGGTTGTCTGGCTGTCCGGCTGGTTGTCTGGTTGTCTGGCTGTCCGGCTGGTTGTTTGGTTGTCTGGCTGGCTGGTTGTCTGGCTGTCCGGCTGCTTGTCTGGTTGTCTGGCTGTCCGGCTGGTTGTTTGGTTGTCTGGCTGGCTGGTTGTCAACATCAAACAACCTGTCCTCCTACAACCTTATAACAGGGTCAGAGTTAACGGCTCTCTTTAGTCCACCCATAATTAACTATTGTAAAGTGCCCCCAGAGTTCCTACTGCAACCTCTCTAGTTCAACAGCTTATCACCTCGGTATGTGATTACCTAGGTGCTACACCCATAAGGCATGCAACCTGATCAGCTACCAGCAACTCTAGAAAACTCTAGAACATTTTACTGCCACGAACGGAAAATAAAAATTAAAATAAATGAAGAGGTTATTAAATGGGGCGAGGGAGGTAAGGAGGTAGAAGGGAGGTGGGACGGAGTATGGGAGCAGCCAGGACTGTGGTGAGGTGAAAGGGAAAGTTTGAAAAGATGCGGAGAGACAGACTGAGAACACTGTGAAGTACATGTTAGTAGAATAGTAGAAAAGGTAGAGGAGTAGAAAATAGCTGCCACCATCCATTCTAGTTCAATATATACAAGACAAGGAATGGAACGTGTCTGTACTCTTGGCTGTTATCAAATGTTTACTTTAGCATGTATCAATGTATCTAGTGTAAGCTTGTACTCATACTCTTTAAGTCAGGGAACTCAGAGTGCTCCACACTCTAGCTTACACTATATCAGAAAATCCAAGATCTAGGGAACACAGCTTGGCGATGTGTTCCCTAGATTAGATGTGATTAGATGTGTTAAGTCAGATTAAAAAGTAAGTTAATGAAGTAAATATTTAACATGATACTTAATGTTTAACTTAATGTTCACTATGTCAAGATTAATATACAAGGTGAGTCACCACACATGACATAGAGACCACTACGGCTGTCTGCCCCTCAAGTCACACAACACCTTCAGTTGGACACACCAAATTTGTCACCTTCCAGTTCAACTCACCAAGTGTCTGAGCCTAATGTGGATAGAGAGGGGGGGGGGGGGTGGAGTCCCCCAGCCCGGCCGACAGCCTGGTGTTGGCTGCTGTTCAATCGTCCAGCCTCTCTGCTCTGTTGTCTGCTGATCCTCTATGCTCTCGAATGTACAGTTCCCTGGGTATTTATTGGAGAATACTGGAGCTAGCTCTGCCTGCTAAGTAGATAGCCTCAGGCCATCTACTACACCTTAACCGGCGGCCTGTTTGACATACACACCCGGCTACCTGTGTGCAGTTACCGGCTTAGCAGAAGCAAGGTCAATTCACAGGCCGTAACCCTTGGTCAACTTATGACCATTAACACTCTAGAGGTGTGAGTTTTTTAATTGCTAAGGTCAGACAACCTGGTGCCTCTCAAAATCTTGTCTGACTCTTGTTCTATGTAAAATAAAATATAACTAAGCTAAACACCTTTATGGTGTTACAACCTCTCCTCCTACAAAGAACGTCACTTTTCTCATATATGCGTTACCTAAGGCCAAAAAGAGTCGTAGTAAAAAATGGCAGCGGCTAGCGAAAGTGACAAACTGTCCCGTTTTCTGTTTTGGGTCCTCAGGTAGGTTAGGATTAGTGCACTTTAGTTAGACCGTTTTCTTGAAGTGGGGGAACCTTAGGAGGCCGGGCTGTATCAACGAGGCTCCGTCTTTGGCTTGCCTCACCAGCAGGAGGATCTATGAGCAAGAGGTTGTTTAGTCTGGCAGGTAACTTGTGAAGCGATCAATACTCGTCTCAGACTCGTACTGGGCTGACCTTAACAAGCACCCTATGCTAATTGTCGACAACCACCTCCCGTTGAAGGAATGCAACAGGATACAATAGTTTGTATCGAATTGGACTGTTTGTATCAACAGGATACAAATAAACAGCGTGAAAGTGGAAGATCCGGACCACTTCTTCATGCGTGATATCCAAACCCCTGTAAATATAACTGATATCAACACGAGCGTGGCAGATTTTGAAAGAGAAATTGACAATATGCCCATGCACTCAGCTCCCGGATCCAGACTCATGGAATTCAATATTTATAAAGAAACGCAAAGTGCCAGTAGCACAGGCACTCAGTATAGTGTGGAGGAAGAGCTTGGACACGGGGGAGATACCAGATGCGCTTAAAGCAGCAGACATAGCCGCTCTACACAAGGGAGGGAGCAAAGCATTGGCAAAGAATTATAGACCAGTTGCACTAACGTCCCACATAATAAAAGTATTTGAGAGAGTGACTAGGAGTCAGGTCACTAGTTTCATGGAGACCAATGACCTCCACAACCTAGGCCAACATGAATTTAGAGCAGGAAGATCATGCCTCTAACAGCTACTTGACCACTACAACAAAGTCACTGAGGCATTAGAAAAAAACAGAATGCTGATGTGGTATACAGAGACTTCGCAAAGGCATTCGATAAATGTGACCATGGAGTGATAGCACAAAAAATGAGGTCAATGGGAATAACTGGTAAAGTAGGACGCTGGATACACAGTTTTCTGTCGAACAGAACACAAAGAGTAACAGTCAACCATATAAAATCGAGTCCAAGCGCAGTTAAAAGCTTTGTACCTCAAGGTACAGTCCTTGCACTATTGCTTTTCCTTATTCTCATATCAGATATAGACTCAAATACAAGTCACAGCTTCGTATCATCCTTTGCAGATGACACAAAAATCAGCATGAAAATCACCTCTGCTGAAGTCATTGAAAAACTACAAGCAGATATTAATAAAGTTTTCGATTGGGCAGCAGAAAATAACATGATGTTTAACAGTGATGAATTCCAGGTGCTCAGGTACGGCAAAAATGAGGACCTTAAACATAATACAGAGTACAAAACACAATCAAATGTACCCATAGTAGGAAAACAGCATGTAAAGGATTTGGAAATAATGATGTCTGACGACCTAACGTTTAGGGAGCATAACCAAGCAAATATTGCGTCAGCCAGAAAAATGATAGGATGGATTACGAGAACTTTCAAATCGAGGGATCCCATCACAATGGTTGTACTCTTCAAGTCACTTGTGTTGTCCCGTCTTAAGTACTGCTCAGTACTCACTTCCCCCTTCAGAGCAGGAGAGATTACTGAAATAGAGGGAATACAGAGAACATATACGGCACGCATAGACGAGATAAAGCACCTAAATTATTGGGATCGTCTCAAAGCTCTCCAAATGTACTCTCTACAAAAGGACACGAGAGAGATACCAAATAATATACACATGGAAGATACTGGAGGGCCAGGTACCAAATTTACACAGTAAAATAACAACATAATGGAGTGAACGATATGGAAGAAAATGCAGAATAGAACCAGTGAAGAGCAGAGGTGCCATAGGCACAATCAGAGAACACTGTATAAACATCAGAGGTCCATGGTTGTTCAACGTCTCCCAGCGACTATAAGAAATATTGCCGGAACAACCGTGGACATCTTCAAGAGGACTATAGACTGTTTCCTCCAAGGAGTGCCGGACCAACCGGGCTGTGGTGGGTATGTGGGCCTGCGGGCCGCTCCAAGCAACAGCCTGGTGGACCAAACTCTCACAAGTCAAGCTCGGGCCGGGCTTGGGGAGTAGAACTACTCCCAGAACCCCATCAAGCAGGTGTCACCCTGGCTACACCTACACTCATTAGTGTCACCCTGGCTACACCTACACACATTAGTGTCACCCTGGCTACACCTACACTCATTAGTGTCACCCTGGCTACACCTACACTCATGTCACCCTGGCTACACCTACACTCATGTCACCCTGGCTACACCTACACTCATGTCACCCTGGCTACACCTACACTCATTAGTGTCACCCTGGCTACACCTTCACTCATGTCACCCTGGCTACACTTTCTCTCATTAGTGTCACCCTGGCTACACCTACACACATTAGTGTCACCCTGGCTACACCTACACTCATGTCACCCTGGCTACACCTACACTCAAGTCACCCTGGCTACACCTACACTCATTAGTGTCACCCTGGCTACACCTACACTCATTAGTGTCACCCTGGCTACACCTACACTCATTAGTGTCACCCTGGCTACACCTACACTCATTAGTGTCACCCTGGCTACACCTACACTCATTAGTGTCACCCTGGCTACACCTACACTCATTAGTGTCACCCTGGCTACACCTACACTCATGTCACCCTGGCTACACCTACACTCATGTCACCTGGCTACACCTACACTCATGTCACCCTGGCTACACCTACACTCATGTCACCCTGGCTACACCTACACACATTAGTGTCACCCTGGCTACACCTACACTCATTAGTGTCACCCCTGGCTACACCTACACTCATTAGTGTCACCCTGGCTACACCTACACACATTAGTGTCACCCTGGCTACACCTACACTCATTAGTGTCACCCTGGCTACACCTACACTCATTAGTGTCACCCTGGCTACACCTACACTCATGTCACCCTGGCTACACCTACACTCATTAGTGTCACCCTGGCTACACCTACACTCATGTCACCCTGGCTACACCTACACTCATGTCACCCTGGCTTCACCTACACACATTAGTGTCACCCTGGCTACACCTTCACTCATGTCACCCTGGCTACACCTACACTCATGTCACCCTGGCTACACCTACACACATTAGTGTCACCCTGGCTACACCTACACTCATGTCACCCTGGCTACACCTACACTCATTAGTGTCACCCTGGCTACACCTACACTCATGTCACCCTGGCTACACCTACACTCGTGTCACCCTGGCTACACCTACACACATTAGTGTCACTCTGGCTACACCTACACTCATTAGTGTCACCCTGGCTACACCTACACTCATTAGTGTCACCCTGGCTACACCTACACTCATTAGTGTCACCCTGGCTACACCTACACTCATGTCACCCTGGCTACACCTACACTCATGTCACCCGGGCTACACCTACACTCATGTCACCCTGGCTACACCTACACACATTAGTGTCACCCTGTCTACACCTACACTCATTAGTGTCACCCTGGCTACACTTACACTCATGTCACCCTGGCTACACCTACACTCATTAGTGTCACCCTGGCTACACCTACACTCATTAGTGTCACCCTGGCTACACCTTCACTCATGTCACCCTGGCTACACCTACACTCATGTCACCCGGGCTACACCTACACTCATGTCACCCTGGCTACACTTACACACATTAGTGTCACCCTGTCTACACCTACACTCATTAGTGTCACCCTGGCTACACCTACACTCATGTCACCCTGGCTACACTTTCTCTCATTAGTGTCACCCTGGCTACACCTACACTCATTAGTGTCACCCTGGCTACACCTACACTCATGTCACCCTGGCTACACCTACACTCATTAGTGTCACCCTGGCTACACCTACACTCATGTCACCCTGGCTACACCTACACACATTAGTGTCACCCTGGCTACACCTACACTCATTAGTGTCACCCTGGCTACACCTACACTCATTAGTGTCACCCTGGCTACACCTACACACATTAGTGTCACCCTGGCTACACCTACACTCATTAGTGTCACCCTGGCTACACCTACACACATTAGTGTCACCCTGGCTACACCTTCACTCATGTCACCCTGGCTACACTTTCTCTCATTAGTGTCACCCTGGCTACACCTACACTCATGTCACCCTGGCTACACCTACACTCATGTCACCCTGGCTACACCTACACTCATTAGTGTCACCCTGGCTACACCTACACTCATTAGTGTCACCCTGGCTACACCTACACTCATTAGTGTCACCCTGGCTACACCTACACACATTAGTGTCACCCTGGCTACACCTACACTCATGTCACCCTGGCTACACCTACACTCATGTCACCCTGGCTACACCTACACTCATTAGTGTCACCCTGGCTACACCTACACACATTAGTGTCACCCTGGCTACACCTACACTCATGTCACCCTGGCTACACCTACACTCGTGTCACCCTGGCTACACCTACACTCATGTCACCCTGGCTACACATACTCATGTCACCCTGGCTACACCTACACTCATGTCACCCTGGCTACACCTACACTCATGTCACCCTGGCTACACCTACACTCATTAGTGTCACCCTGGCTACACCTACACACATTAGTGTCACCCTGGCTACACCTACACTCATGTCACCCTGGCTACACCTACACACATTAGTGTCACCCTGGCTACACCTACACTCATTAGTGTCACCCTGGCTACACCTACACACATTAGTGTCACCTTGGCTACACCTACACTCATTAGTGTCACCCTGGCTACACCTACACTCATGTCACCCTGGCTACACCTACACTCATTAGTGTCACCCTGGCTACACCTACACTCATGTCACCCTGGCTACACCTACACTCATTAGTGTCACCCTGGCTACACCTACACTCATTAGTGTCACCCTGGCTTCACCTACACTCATGTCACCCTGGCTACACCTACACTCATGTCACCCTGGCTACACCTACACACATTAGTGTCTCCCTGGCTACACCTACACTCATTAGTGTCACCCTGGCTACACCCACACTCATGTCACCCTGGCTACACCTACACTCATTAGTGTCACCCTGGCTACACCTACACTCATTAGTGTCACCCTGGCTACACCTACACTCATGTCACCCTGGCTACACCTACACTCATTAGTGTCACCCTGGCTACACCTACACTCATGTAACCCTGGCTACACCTACACTCATTAGTGTCACCCTGGCTACACCTACACTCATGTCACCCTGGCTACACCTACACACATTAGTGTCACCCTGGCTACACCTACACTCATGTCACTCTGGCTACACCTACACTCATGTCACCCTGGCTACACCTACACTCATGTCACCCTGGCTACACCTACACTCATGTCACCCTGGCTACACCTACACTCATGTCACCCTGTCTACACCTACACTCATGTCACCCTGGCTACACCTACACTCATGTCACCCTGGCTACACCTACACTCATGTTACCCTGGCTACACCTACACTCATGTTACCCTGGCTACACCTACACTCATGTCACCCTGGCTACACCTACACTCAGGTCACCCTGGCTACACCTACACTGTGGGTATGAGTGATCACAGTGTACTGTTGTTTGAATATCTGGTCGAAGAAGGGTTAATGTACTCAAGGAAGGGACCAGAAAACAAGAGGCCGGCATTCCGGAAGGGAAACTATGAGGAGATGAGAAAATTCCTAACTGAAATAGCTTAAGAAACAGAGCTAAGAGGAAAGACGGTTCAAGATATGATGGACTACATCACACAGAAGTGTAAGGAGGCAGCAGACAAGTACGTCCCAGTCCAAAAGAAAAAAAATGAAATGGAAATGAGAAACCCATGGTTTAATCGGAGTTATAAGCTAGCATAGCAGCTAAGTAAAGGGCATGGAGAAACTATAGAAACAACAGAACACTAGAGAGCAGAGAAAGATACCAGAGCGCCAGGAATGAATACGTCAGGGCGAGAAGAGAGGCAGAGAAACAATATGAAAATGACATAGCGAGCAAGGCAAAGACTCGACCCAGACTGCTGCATAGCCACATCAGGTGGAAAAAAACAGTGAAGGAACAGGTAATGAAACTGAGGATAGGGACAGAAAGATTGACTACAAACGACTTGGAAGTGTGCGAGGAACTCAATAAGAAATTCCAGGAAGTCTTTGGAACATCAAACCAGACACCACTAGAGGAGTTTGTGATTACCAGTGAGGTAAGGAAGCATGTTCTAGATTTGGACGTGACAAAGGCTATAGGCCTGGATGGAATCTCACCATGGATTCTAAAGGAATGAGCAGAAGCTCTGTGCCTACCACTCTACATGGTGTATAACAAGTCACTGGTAACAGGTGAACTGACAAAGTTGGAAGACAGTCAATGTAGTCCCCATATACAAGAAGGGTGATAGGCAGGAGGCACTGAACTACAGGCCAGTGTCCTTAACTTGCATTCCATGCAAGATGATGGAAAAGATTGTGCGAAAAAGCTAGTGGAACATCTGGAGTGGAAGAACTTTGTAACACAACATCAACATGGGTTCAGAGATGGCAAATCATGCCTAACAGGATTAATTGAGTTCTATGACCAGGCAACAAAAATCAGGCGAGAGAGAGAGGGCTGGGCAGACTGCATATTTCTGGACTGCCAGTACCTTTTGACACATAAAGCTTTTGACACAGTATAAGAGACTAGTGCACAAACTGGAGATGCAGGCAGGAGTGAAAGGGAAGGTACTCCACTGGATAAGAGAGTACCTAAGCAACAGGACACAGCTAGTCACCGTGAGAGGTAAGGTCTCGGAGTGGCGGGAGTCACCAGTGGAGTCCCACAGGGATCAGTCCTTGAACCTATACTGTTTCTGATATACGTAAATGATCTTCCAGAAGGAATTGACTCGTTCCTCTCGATGTTTGCTGATGACGCGAAAATTATGAGGAGGATCAGGACAGAGGAGGATAGTATGAGGCTACAAGATGACCTAGACAAACTGAAGGAATGATCTGACAAATGGCTACTAAAGTTCAACCCAAGTAAATGTAAGGTAATGAAACTAGGAGGAGGAACTAGGAGGCCAGACACTGGATACCGAATGGGAGATGAAGTCCTTCACGAAACGGACAGAGAGAAAGATCGATATCACGCCAAACCTGTCTCCCGAAGCCCACATCAAAAGAATAACATCAGCGGCCTATGTGAGGCTGGCTAACATCAGAATTGCTTTCAGAAACCTGTGTAAGGAATCCTTCAGAACCATGCATACCACATATGTAAGACCAATCCTGTAGTATGCAGCCCCAGCATGGAGCCCGTATCTAGTCAAGCACAAGATGAAGCTGGAAAAAGTTCAGAGGTATGCCACTAGGCAAGTGCCAGCACTATGAGGCATGAGTTATGAGGACAGACTACGTGAACTGCACCTCACGTCGCTGGAAGACAGAAGAGCTAGGGGAGACATGATCACCACATACAAAATTCTCAGAGGAATTGACAGGGTGGACAAGGATGGATTATTTAACACGGGTGGCACACGCACAAGGGGACACAGTGGGAGCTGAGTACCCAAATGAGCCACAGAGATATTAGAAAGAACTTTTTCAGTGTCAGAGTAGTTAGTAAATGGAATGCATTAGGAAGTGATGTGGTGGAGGCTGACTCCATACATAGTTTCAAATGTAGATATGATAGAGCCCAAAAGGCTCAGGAACCTGTACCCCAGTTGATTGACAGTTGAGAGGCGGGACCAGAGAGCCAGCGCTCAACGCCAGCATGTACAACTAGGTGAGTACAGCTAGGTGAGTATCCACCAGACAGCAGGTGGTGGCCAATCAGCCCAGTAACACACCTGAGCAGGTGAGTCATCACAGGTGCTCCAGTTACCTGTGCTGACTCAAGGTCCCCCCCCCCCGTGTGTGTGTGTGTGTGTGTGTGTGTGTGTGTGTGTGTGTGTGTGTGTGTGTGTGTGTGTGTGTGTGTGTGTGTGTGTGTGTGCACTCACCTAGTTGTGTTTGCGGGGGTTGAGCTCTGGCTCTTTGGTCCCGCCTCTCAACCGTCAATCAACCGGTGTACAGTTTCCTGAGCCTACTGGGCTCTATCATATCTACACTTGAAACTGTGTATGGAGTCAGCCTCCACCACATCACTTCCTAATGCATTCCATCCGTTAACTACTCTGACACTGAAAATGTTCATTCTAACGTCTCTGTGGCTCATGTGGGTACTCAGTTTCCACCTGTGTCCCCTTGTTCGCGTCCCACCAGTGTTAAACAATTTATCTTTATCTACCCTATCAATTCCTCTGAGAATTTTGTAGGTAGTGATCATGTCTCCCCGAGCTCTCCTGTCTTCCACTGTCGTAAGGTGCATTTCCCGCAGCCTTTCTTCGTAACTCATGCCTCTTAGTTCTGGGAACAGTCTAGTGGCATACCTCTGAACTTTCTCCAGCTTCGTCTTGTGCTTGACAAGGTACGGGCTCCGTGCTGGGGCCGCATACTCCAGGATTGGTCTTACATACGTGGTGTACAAGGTTCTGAATGACACAGGTTTCTGAAGGCTGTTCTGATGTTAGCCAGCCTTGCATATGCCGCTGATGTAATAGCATCTTAATACATGAATGATCCTTCCTACAACATCTATATAATAATGTAATAATAATACAATATAAGGCAACGCCTAATGTCTTTATTCCTTCTTCATTTCTAATATACTTCCAGAGAAAGTTATGAGTCAGTTGTTCCTTCAACTGGATCTAACTGATTCGTAACAGTCACAATCAGAGAACACTGAACATCAGAGGTCCAGTGAGGAGTAGAGGTGCCACAGTCACAATCAGAGAACACTGAACATCAGAGGTCCAGTGAGGAGTAGAGGTGCCACAGTCACAATCAGAGAACACTGAACGTCAGAGGTCCAGTGAGGAGTAGAGGTGCCACAGTCACAATCAGAGAACACTGAACATCAGAGGTCCAGTGAGGAGTAGAGGTGCCACAGTCACAATCAGAGAACACTGAACGTCAGAGGTCCAGTGAGGAGTAGAGGTGCCACAGTCACAATCAGAGAACACTGAACATCAGAGGTCCAGTGAGGAGTAGAGGTGCCACAGTCACAATCAGAGAACACTGAACGTCAGAGGTCCAGTGAGGAGTAGAGGTGCCACAGTCACAATCAGAGAACACTGAACATCAGAGGTCCAGTGAGGAGTAGAGGTGCCATAGTCACAATCAGAGAACACTGAACATCAGAGGTCCAGTGAGGAGTAGAGGTGCCATAGTCACAATCAGAGAACACTGAACATCAGAAGTCCAGTGAGGAGTAGAGGTGCCATAGTCACAATCAGAGAACACTGAACATCAGAAGTCCAGTGAGGAGTAGAGGTGCCATAGTCACAATCAGAGAACACTGAACATCAGAGGTCCAGTGAGGAGTAGAGGTGCCATAGTCACAATCAGAGAACACTGAACATCAGAGGTCCAGTGAGAAGTAGAGGTGCCACAGTCACAATCAGAGAACACTGAACATCAGAGGTCCAGTGAGGAGTAGAGGTGCCACAGTCACAATCAGAGAACACTGAACATCAGAGGTCCAGTGAGGAGTAGAGGTGCCACAGTCACAATCAGAGAACACTGAACGTCAGAGGTCCAGTGAGGAGTAGAGGTGCCACAGTCACAATCAGAGAACACTGAACATCAGAGGTCCAGTGAGGAGTAGATGTGCCACAGTCACAATCAGAGAACACTGAACATCAGAGGTCCAGTGAGGAGTAGAGGTGCCACAGTCACAATCAGAGAACACTGAACATCAGAGGTCCAGTGAGGAGTAGAGGTGCCACAGTCACAATCAGAGAACACTGAACGTCAGAGGTCCAGTGAGGAGTAGAGGTGCCACAGTCACAATCAGAGAACACTGAACATCAGAGGTCCAGTGAGGAGTAGAGGTGCCACAGTCACAATCAGAGAACACTGAACATCAGAGGTCCAGTGAGGAGTAGAGGTGCCACAGTCACAATCAGAGAACACTGAACATCAGAGGTCCAGTGAGGAGTAGAGGTGCCACAGTCACAATCAGAGAACACTGAACATCAGAGGTCCAGTGAGGAGTAGAGGTGCCACAGGCACAATCAGAGAACACTGAACATCAGAGGTCCAGTGAGGAGTAGAGGTGCCACAGGCACAATCAGAGAACACTGAACATCAGAGGTCCAGTGAGGAGTAGAGGTGCCACAGTCACAATCAGAGAACACTGAACATCAGAGG
>WNGS01084307.1:0-20639 GCA_020271785.1 Procambarus virginalis
AAACACACACACGCACACACACACGTACACACATTGAAAAAGTTGACACCCTAGGGTCAACACTTGCATCAGAGGAGCTCCCATATTTCAACAATCCTAAGTATTGTAGTACAGGTTGAGGATAGTGAGTGGTGTCCCAGAGATCATAAAGGTATAGTGCTTTTGAAAAATAGATGAGATAATAGGAATGTGCTAAGGGTGAAAAATTGGGTGAGAAAAAGTTGCCCCTATAGTGTTTACAGTGCAGAGAAGAACATTCAAGATGGCACTGACAAGAGGAAATACAAAACAGAGCTGATTTTGTGGGATTCAATGAAGAAAGCTTGATATTAGCAGTCTACACAACAAGTTGGTAAAATTAGATACTATAGTGAACTCCATGTAGAAATAATTAGTAAATTGAAAGAAAGTATGATCATTTGACTAGCAAAGTTTTAGGTCTTGAGGTTTAGTGAAAGACTTGCGCAAGGAAAAGAGTCAATTGGAAACAAATTGCAAAGCCATGGAAGAAGAAAATATACTCTTAACACTTTCAGCCGCCCGGCGAACGAGGGAAAAAAAAAACGTAAGTGCTCCCGGCGTTTTTGTCGCTTAAGCGGCCAAACAAAAATGTGTATACTCTTTTTACTCTTCTGACGTTAGTTCTCGAGCTACGTATTTCATTTTGGTACCAATGTGTTCGCAATAAAATTCTCTAGAAGAACATCAGTAAAAAAGGTCACTAAAAGTATACAGAGACCAGCACCAAATAAAGAACTACGTAGATGACTCGCCGTGAGCGCAAAACGGCAACAAAATGTTTCTACTCTTGGGATTGTTGTCAACTCCACACTTGTCCTACAGCGTTAATTTTGGTATCAATGGATTCGCAATGAAATTCCCAACACAGAGATATGAATATAAATGTAGAATCATAGTCGCGGCCCACCCGCAAGAGTGTGGGAAGTGGTGGAACTGTTACCCGGTATCGGTGACGCAACGACACAAGCGCGATACGGTGCTTCGAAAGTTTATACTTATTTGACTGTCCTGACATTATTTTTGTATGTACGTCATTCATTTTTGTGTCAATGTGTTCGCAATAGAATGTTCTATAAGCACGTAGGTAAAAAAGATCAACAAAGCGTAAGTTAGAATAGCGCCAAATATAAAACAACGCTGGAACATATCAGTGAGCGTCAAACACACACGAAATATTTTTACTATTGTTATGTTTTTCAAGTTTATACTTGTTGCACACAGTTATTTTGGTTGTACATGGATCGGAATAAAATTCCCTAAACAGACATATGCATATAATAAATGATAAGGTGTAAACATGCCCAGTATAAACGGCTAAAGTCACCCACCTGCAACCCGTTTGGGACACTCTTGCAGACACGCAAACCCCGAAAAAAATCTATGAAGTTTCGAGTCTACTTATGGCAGTTTATGGGATACAGTGTTCTTTCTGGTATCAAAATAATCCCAATAAGTTATACTACAAAAAATTGGACAAAATAGGTGTACTTACCAATAAAAGCTGTTTGTGGAACAGTAAGTTGAGCATTTTTTCTTCACTCCACCTTCTTCAGGTCAACATTCCTGAAGTTGCTCAACAGATGTTTTGTAGGTGGAGTGAAGCTGTTGCGGGTGGTTACTTCTTCACCACCCAATACACCCTTTTCCGGTGGTAACTGGTGTAGCAGGGAATAACACAGAGTGCAACGTTACAGGTTTGCATCCTATGTTGGTGTCCTTCCTTTTACGGACCGTGCACAGACATGACACCTGAGACGTTTTGGCAGTTTGTAAAGTTCATGTTTCAGTTTGTAGTTCATGCGATGTTCAGAATCAACAATAGGGCCACGTCTTCTCGGTGTTGGTTGATCATTTGAGTCAGAGTCATCTGACAAAACCGACTCGTCAAATGGCAGTGTGCCAGACATCTCGGGTTCTGAGTCCGTTCCTGCGTCAGCTTGAGGTGTTGAAGTAAATAAAGGCCGCCTCACACCAGATGGTCCAGGAGTTTGCACGGTGTTAGCATAGGCAGGACCTGTGTCATCATTTATGTCTGGAGCGTGCTGCAAGTGATGTGATACTGTTGCTATTTCAGGCCAATCTTCCGTGTCCCAGTGCAATAGGGCCCAAATTGCCACCTCGTGGAATTGTAGCAATGTTAGCTTTTTTCGATCAGTTGTGTAGTATTTGTACAAAACAAAGGCATTATGCAATGCCATTTGCAGGAAATAAAACGTGATCTTTTTGGTCCACTTGTGAGTTTTCCTGGTAAAATGGTAATACTTCACCATTTGATCGAAGTGGTCCACACCTTTCATGAACTTGTTGTATTCGCAAATTGCAGTAGGCTTGTTCACTGTTACCTGTTGTAGTCGAGTTGTTCCGTCGCGATTGCGCAATCGTTTCCTTCGCTGACATTGCTGAGTGTCTGCATTGTGGATGTTTGTAATGATTGAGACCACTCGCTTGTCTTTCCACAGTAGAATGAAGGTGTTATCTTTGCGGCGGTATATGGTGGTATCCAGTGGAAATTTAGCCTTGGCTATAGTTTGCAATTCCTTTGGGGCGCCGCGTAGCAGTCTAATTGTGCCACATGTGTACACCCCAAGTTCTCTCAATTTTTCTGTTAGGTTTACTGAGTTGTAGTAATTATCCATGTACAAATGGTAACCCTGGTTCACTAAAGGCTGAATCAACCCCGTCACTGTTTCCAGTATCGTCTTGCCAATACCTGAGTATACGTCAAAGTCATATAAGTACCCAGATACTGATTCAGCAAGCATATATAGTTTCACACCATACTTGTCTGGTTTGTTTGGATTGTAAACTTTGAACGATAGTCGGCCGCGCCATGCCATTGTACCTTCATCCAAGCACAACTCTTTCTTGGGAATGTAAACTTCTGCAAACCTCTCTTTCAAATAGTCCATCACCGATCTCACTTTTATCAACTTATCAGTATTGTTCAAGGGCACTGCATTGTTATTGAATGTATGGAAAAACTGGCTTATATGCTGGAAACGTTTTGACGTCATAAACAAGTTGAAGAAACGAACATGCCATGGTTTTCCTGTTTGCCAATACATCCTCATAGCTGGCAGCCTGTTTATGCCCATCAATATGCATAGTCCCAAGTATCGCGCCATTTCTTTCACCCTCACTGGTTTCCATATATCTGAGACATTTTCATTAGCCATCCGGAATATCTGCGACGCGTACAAATTAGTTTCTGTTGTCAAGAATTGCAACAGGGCTCGGGTAATGAACAACTGAATAAATCCTAATGCACTAGTAGGTGTTAGAATTTTCAGGCCAGGATTTCCAATAAAATCTTCAACAATTGGGGGAGTATTGTCACGACTCCAGCCAACACTGTCCCCACCCTTGCGAGTACGTCCTGTACGTGTACGGCTTTGTGAATCTTCCTCACTTTCGTCATCACTTTCAATTTCCAGGCTTTGATCACTGCTAGAATCACTTGGCACAGTTGGTCGTGTTTCCTACGTCGAGAAACATTTCTGGTAGTTAGTTTTCTAGGTGGTTTACATGCACCACGTGTGCGCCTAGATGGAGGAGGAGGAGGGAGTAGTCGTGCCTCATCCTCCTCTGTGAGGTGCTCGGTCTCCTCATCACTCGTTGCTGTATCATTCGATCTTTGGACACCACTATAATCGTTGTAGTCATCCAAATCATCTTCAAGTCCTCAACATCACCTGCATCATACTCAGCTTCTGATAAAGCTGCCACAACTTCAGGAATTTTCGTGGGTGTGAGTTTCATTCCTTGAACTTTGATAAATCATAGTTATTGTGTCCTCTTTCGAGGACTTGGACACTTCCTTGGGCGTAGAACGGCTTGGGCCTTGACCTGGATCCATTGTTGATAATGTATTGGGTATAAAACACACGGGAAAAGGGTATAAATGCAGAAAACCGTTAGCCTTGGCGCGCGAGGGGAAGCGTGATCGACTCACGACACGTGACGAGAAAACAATGGGCCTGTCACGTGGCCGGGTAGGGCGACGCGCCATGCGCCCTAGCGGTGAGAAAGAGAATTTCATGGCGCTCAGTTTGAAACAACCAGAGTAAATCGGATAAAATTGAATTTTATACAATATTTTTACGAAGAATAAATTTGTGTCGGTGTGAATGAGCGGGTAGACGAAACATGGAAACAATTTTAAGACATGGCATGCGAAAACTCTTAAAAATAGCTTTGGAAGAAGTTAGAGCAAATTTAAACATAAATGATTACAATAGGCTAGGTAAGGAAATTCAAGAGGAGAAACAGCTTTTGTCAGCACAGATGGAGGAAGTTACACAGGGAATAGAACAGTGTAAGAAAGATATGCAACTCACTTATGCACAAGTGGCCAAGGAGAAGGAAAAAATGGAAGCAGCAGTAAAGGAAGCCCAAAAATGCAGCAACCAAGATAAAACAAACATTAGGCTGGAAGTGAGAAAGGAATTGGCATCTAACCCGAGGTTGGTGCAAAACACAGTTGATCGGAGTAAGTCCCTGATAATTTTGGCTGCAAAGAAAAGGAGATAACATCTAGGTCAGAAAGAGCTGTAGAAGAAGCAAAAGTAGTAGATAAAATTGTTGGCCTCGTGGAAGGTCTTACAACCATAGAGAATGTGTGTGACTACAGGAGAATAGGCAGATATGTAAAAGGGAAAGATCGACCTTTGAGGATCACCCTAAACGGTGCCAAGCAGATGGAAGAAGTACTAAGGAATGCTAGAAAGTTACAAAGTGATGAGGATGGGAAAATGTGGTCATTAAGACGAGATCTTTCAAGAGAAGACAGAGAGAAGCTGAAACTGAACCTCGCTGAGGCAAAACGTTTAAATGAGAGCAGGAATGAAGAAGAAATCAATTCTTTTTTCTACAAAGTGTTAGGGGTAGGCAGACCAGTAAAGTGGTACATAAAGGCAAACCAACAAAATCAATAGAGAGAGGGGGAGTGAAGAATAAGGAGAGGGGGAACAAGTTCCTGAAGATTGCATACACCAACATAGATGGAGTAAGATCGAAGATATTGGAGTTAAGTGATGTAATACAGATGCAGACACCAGACATTGTTGCACTCACGGAGACAAAACTTGAAGATGATATTTTAAATGAGGTCATATTCCCAAGGGGCTACTCAATTTGGAGAAGGGACAGAAAAATTAGGAAAGGCGGTGGCGTTGCTGTGCTGGTGAAAGAACACATAAAGGTGAAGGAAATAATGACTGCCAATCCACAAGAGGTTGACATAATAGCACTAGAGATCTGCCATGAAGATGATAAACTAATGGTCATAAATGCATATAGTCCACCACCAAGCAGCACATGGTCAAAGGAGGAGCTAGATAGTAAACGAGAAGGTCTTATAACAATAATGAGAGAGATTATAGCGAGAGCGGATAACGATAGGTCACGACTGTTGATAGTTGGTGACTTCAACTTGAAATCCATAGACTGGGAAGCATATGAAGCTAAAACAGAAGATTTTTGGACCTGTAAATTTGTAGACCTCATCCTGGAAACATTCTTGTATCAACATGTTAAACAAGCTACGAGGATGAGGGAAGGGGACGTTCCCTCCATGCTAGATTTGATATTTACCAGGAAGGAGGAAGAAGTATTTGACATTCAGTACCTTCCTCCCTTGGGTAAAAGTGACCATGTCTTTTTGGGAATAAAGTATGCAATGCGTTATAATCTGGAAGAAAATAAGGAGGATGAAGCAGTTGAAAAACCTGACTTCAAGAGAGGACATTATGGCAACCTTAGAAATTTTTTTAGTGAGTATAATTGGACAGACTTGTTGCTAGGCAAGGAAGTGAATGAGATGTATGTCAAGTTTTGTGAAATATATGATAAAGGCACAAACAAATTTATACCAAAACAGAGATGCAGAACTAGGAAACAGGATTGGTTCAATAGGAATTGCGAGAGGGCCAGAGACCAAAAGACACAAAAATGGAATCAATACAGGAAGAGGCCAAACCCCCAAACATACAAACGATACAAAGATGCGAGAAACAACTACACAGCAGTGAGGAGAGAGGCAGAAAGAAATTTTGAAAAAGGGATTGCAGACAAATGTAAAACAGAACCAGGTCTATTCTATAAATTCATAAACAACAAATTGCAGGTAAAGGATAATATTCAGAGGTTGATAATGGGAAATAGATTCACGGAAAATGAAAAGGAAATGTGTGAAACACTAAACGAAAAGTTCCAAAGTGTGTTTGTACAAAATGAAATCTTTAGGGAACCAGACACAATAAGAATTCCAGAGAACAACATAGAGCACATAGAGGTGACTAGAGACGAAGTGGAAAAAATGCTCAAGGAGCTAAGTAAGAACAAGGCAGTTGGTCCAGATGGAGTTTCACCATGGGTTCTGAGAGATGTGCACCTGAGCTCAGCATTCCACTTCAGCTGATTTTTCAGGCATCCCTGTTTACAGGAGTTGTAGCTGATGTGTGGAAAAAGGCTAACATAGTTCCAATCTACAAAAGTGGAAGCAGGGAAGACCCCCTTAATTATAGACCTGTATCATTGACAAGTGTAATAGTCAAAATATTGGAAAAAATAATTAAAACTAAATGGGTAGAACACCTGGAGAGAAATGATATAATATCAGACGACAGTATGGTTTTCGATCTGGAAGATCCTGTGTAACGAATTTACTCAGTTTTTATGATCGAGCAACAGAGATTTTACAGGAAAGAGATGGTTGGGTTGACTGCATCTATCTGGACCTAAAAAACCAGCGTTGAATGTAATGAAACGCCATTTTCTGGGTGAGCCCCGGAGGCTCCCTGGAGCTTATCGGGCTAATGTATGTTATGTTAGACCGGGACACTAGCTATGGAGTTCAGACCTACCAGGGACCAGCGCCAGAACCTGGCCCCTTCAGAGAGGTTTCAGGGAGCAATGGCCCTGGAAAACCCCATATGGTTGGGGGTTTTCCTTATCTGCCATCGACCGGGGTTAGGCACCCAGAAAGGTAGGCGTAACAAAACAAACCCCACATGGTAGAAAACTACAACAAACCGAACAGAGAGGTAGAAAAACTCCCTACAATCACAAGGAAAACAATCAAACAATCACTTTACTGCCGCGCCGGTTGTCCGCGCAGCCCTCCCCTCCCCGGGAGGGGGAGGGGGGGGCCCCGGACCTCACCGCGCCGGCTGCCGTCAGTTCGGAAACTAGGCTTCAACCAACGCGAAAAATCCGCCGACCGGACGGGAGGGAGGGTAGCCAGGGAGCCTCCGGGGCTCACCCAGAAAATGGCGTTTCATTACATTCAACGCTGGTTTTCTGTGGGGAGCCCCTACGGCTCCCTGGAGCTAATTACCCAAAGAGAAGGAAAAAAGGGGACGTACCCGGGAGGCGGCGGCCACAAACTCCTCAACGCGAAGTCGAGACAACTGGCTGCAACCTGCGACCCAAAGCAACACAAGAACGCCGAGGAGCACGGACGTTCACCAAATAACGGGCGGCCAGGACCCTGTTCGATTCCAAAAACCACGCGCCCGAATATGTGCCCAAGACATATTACCAACACAGCAGCCAAAGCCGCAAACTTCCTAACGGCATGGGCACGAGGATAGACCGCAGGCTGGCTAGATTTAATAACCCTGCAGACAACCTGGGAGACCCGAACCCTGGAACAGGGAACGAGGGAAACTGGATCAACCCAAAGCGCATCCCCAGCCATACCGGCCGAAGCGCGCAAGCAACGGCGAAGTGCCGCAACTGGACACAACACATGATGCACCCCCGGCCGAACCAACCAAGCATCAATGACCCACGGACCCCTCCGGAAAGCAGCCGTCTCGTTCTTCGCCAGAAAAGAAGGCGAAGGCTGCAAACGGACAAACCTACCCCCAGGACCAAAAGAGCAGAAACCCCTGCGCCGGAGGAGGGCATGAAGCTCCCCTACCCGGCCCCCAGAGGCCAACGCCAACAAAAACAAAGCCTGGGAAAAATAATCAGGAACCGAAGGGGCCACCACAAACCGAGGAGAGGAAAGATAGAAGAGCACCCGGTCCAAGGACCAGGACGGCTCAGGAGGCGCATGAGCAGGCCGGAGGTGAAACATAGCACAGGAAAGCTTACTAAACGGGGCGGATGTAACGTCGACCCCGAAAGCTAGCTCGAGCAGCTCCGCCAGCGCCGCACGAGACGAGGCGACAGTATCAGGCATCAATCGACCGTCCTGAACAAGCCAAGAAAGAAAGGACAAAACCTGATCCGAAAGAAAGACAACCTACAAAGAGCCAGAAAATGGCGAAAAGAACGCCAGGAAATCCATACTGTCGCCGAAACGAAGCTCTCAGGTGGGACACCATCAACGAAGCCACCTGATCACCATAGAATTGGTGATACACCCGCGTCAAAAACCCCAGACGCGAAGAGCAGAGGAGAAGGTCGAACCAGCCCCGTACCAGAGCGGACCGACCTGCTGAAAGAGGCGGAGCCGCGGTAAACGTCCCGGGTTCGGGCACCGAGTCAACAGCACCGGAAACCAAAGCCGGGCCGGCCACCAATGGGCCACAAGGAGTACTCTCCCTGGGAATGTCTCCAAACGAACCAGAACCCGAAGCAACAGCTGGACCGGAGGGAAGAGGTACAGGGAACCCCCTTTAGACCAGTCCCGCCGAAAGGCATCCACCGCGAACGCTGCGCAGTCGGGGAAGGCGTCACATCGGGAGACGCCGAGACCACACCGACGCGAAGAGGTCCACATCTGGGAGACCGTACGTCTGGCAGATCCAACGAACGAGTCGTCGTCGACCGTCCACCCCGTGGAGAGGGGAGCGAGACAGACCGTCCGCCAGAACGTTGGACACTCCCCGGACGTGAACCACACGGAGAGCCAAACCCCGGGAATCCAGCAGACGAGCCACTCGCAGGGACCAATCCCAAGAGCTAAGGACTGAAGAGAACCCCCGCGGTTCAGGCAAGGAACCACTGGAGTACAGTCCAAACGGAGGTAAAGGGCGATCCCCGAGCGACCCGAATCCTCCGAAGCGCGAACCAGACAGCTGCGAACTCCCGAACCGTGCTGTGAGCCCGATGGAAGGACGAACCCCACCGTCCCTGGCCTGCCTGGTGAGCACTGGTCACAAAGCCCCAGCCAAGAGACGACGCGTCCGTGAACACAACGAGCGAGGGCTCGGGAAGGTGCCAAGGCACCGAACCCTGAAAAACCCCGAAGAGGAAGCCGGTGACGCAGCAACCGACAAAAGACCCCCGGAGGGAGAACCCAACGATCGCGAGAGAGGCGGAAAGGAAATCCCCGAAGGAACCAAAACAGACGCCGCAGCCAAACCCGACCCGGCGGGTAGACTAGCACGGCGAAGTTCAGACTCCCGCACAACCGCTCAAGCAACCGCTGAGCAACCCGAGACCGTCTCATGCACCGCCGAAGGCGGGACCACAGCTGCAGGAACACGTCTGGAGGGAAAGAATGAGTGGCCCAATAGCCCTAAACAAGGACCAGGCCCGAACCCGGGATGGAAACATATGGAAAAACCTCCCGATCACCAGGACACCAAACCCGGCGATCTGGAAGGAACCACACCCCTGGCGAGCAGACATGCGGACTGACTGGGAGCCCACACCAGCCAGACGTCGAGGTAGGCCATACACCGAATCTCAGACACAGACAGGGAACCAAGATCCGGGAAAGATGCAAAAATTTCAAAGTGCTCAGCACAAAATAGGGCAGGCAACAAAAGCAGCCAGCCGGAAGCCCCACCACCAACCGTGCCAGACCCAGAAAAACCTGGGAGGAACGCGCCAAGAGGTGACCTGGAGGTCCAGGGCCACCATCCAGGCACCCGGCCCCCAACAGAAGCCGGACCCCAGAAGGAAGGGACGGACCGACCACGTCCAACGTACCCACGAAGATGACACGACGAAACGCAGGGGAAGAAGCCCCCCCCGCCAGCTCTGAACCCCCCAAAAGGGGGAGAAGCCGTCACCGATGCCACCAGAGGCCGGAAGACGACGCAAAGCGCCCAACAGCAGGACCATGCGAGAGGCAATAGAGCAAGCTGCTCCCCCAGCACCCCGCCAACAGAGAAAAAAAAAAAAAATATAAATAAAAGTACACATACACATTATGCATATACATATACACAAACAAGATATGACATGTATACACATGCACACACACACACACAGCGTACACATGCACAAGCATACACCCAGGCATTAGGAAGCAATGTGGCGGAGGCTGACTCCCTACACAGTTTATAGTGTAGGGATGATAGAGCCCAACAGGCTCAGGAACCTGTACACCTGTCGAACGACGGTTGAGAGGTGGGACCAAAGAGCTAAAGCTCAACCCCCGCAAGCACAACGAGGCGAGTACATACAATGTAAATGTAAAGTACAAGTTGCCGACCAGTGGGCAGAGCACCACACCGGCTAGGCAAAGAAGGCACTAAACTGCATCAAAAGGCCCACCTCGACAGCAAAACCCCAAAGGCCCAGCACAACAACATGTGCCTAGACCCAAAAAGAGCAGTCTGCAAGCCAGGAAGACCCCGGAACCCCAGAAGGCAGAACCAGGTCACATGAGGAAACAAAGCCCCCTGAACCCACAAAAAGGGGGCCCAAGAGGAAGAAACCTCTGGAACGAAACCAAAGAACCCAAAGGAACCCAGAATCGAACCAGGGGGAAGCCAAACCACCACAATTGCCGGCGGAGAACACCACAAAAGGCAAGCGCAGCCCCCTACAGAACCCTCTGGGAAACAGTCAGAACAGACCGAAAACCGAGGGACAAGGTGTGGGAGCAAGCCTAACAGCCAGAAACACTGAGCCCAAACCCATGGGCCCAGAAGCCCGGTGGAAATAAACACCCAAAGGAACAGTAACGGGCAGAAAAAACCAGAAAAGCAAAAAAAAAACGACAACAGGAGAAGAAAACCCCCTGAAAAAAGGGTGAAAAACTCACCCCAGACGCTCGCTCGCACACCCAGGCGTATGTAAACAAACCGCAACGCCGCCCTGGTGGCCACGCCGGGAAACAGGCAGACGAAAATGGCCGCCAGCAGGGGCTGTGCTGGACGCTAAGAGACAAAACACGCCAGCAAAAGTGGGAAGCAAGCAGACTGGATGGGCTAAAAACTCCGCCCAAAAGCAGAAAAACCCCGGCAGGGGCAAACCGCCCCAGAACTGCTAGCAGGCATCCCCCACAGCCCCGGGAACCAGCAACAGAGGCCCCGGGGCAGAGCCGTCCTCCAAGCCCTCCGCCCTTAAAGAAAAGAAAGAGTCCATGGGAAAGGCAGCAAGAAACGGGCCGCTGGTAAGCCCCAGAAGCCTTGGCTGGAGGAACAGGCTCTAAAACCTCCGTCCCCCAACCCGAATGGGGCAGCCCCCGAAAACCGCCCGAGCCTCTGCCCCAACTAAACCCCGCCCCGACCCCGAAACCCGCAGACAGTCCGGAACCGGGAACAGGGAGGGAGGAGGGCGAACAGCACCGAACCAAAACGGGGCGGCCTCGGGGCATCCGAGTGGGAAACCAACCTAGCATGTTGCAGCAACCTAACCTAGCTTGCAACACGGATGCCGCCTGTACTCTGAATAGCAATAACATCAGGAGTACTGGAGAACAAGCAGAGAAACTCTCTCGCAAGACTCCGGGTCAAGGTGTCAGGGACCCAACAGGCAGCATGACGGAGGTAAATGGCGACTGTCACCTAGAGACAAAGGCACAGCAACCAACGATCCCGTACAAGACGGGTTGGTACCCGGAAGACACATGCAATGGTCTCCCGAGCCCAGACAGGGGTTTCCAGGGCCCGTAGGTTAGCAACTACGGGAAGCCCGGGCAAGGTGTTGCTAACCGGTTAAGAAACCCGAAAACAAGGGTAAAGATTAATACTGAAAACCCCCGGGACGTGTACAAGCACGGGGGCCTAGCAGAGGGCTGCCAAACACTACTAGTGGAACTATAGCCACACTATGCAGACCCCCACCAGGCAAGAAAATAAAAACAAAAGAAAAACCCCGCAAAAGTACACCGTCCCCAGAGGCAACAGGAACCGGCCGCCGCGTAGGTGGCAGGCAGTGCAACACCTTGGCGCCCTAACCAGCACAACACCAACTCCCTACCCAAGGCCAAACAAGGGCCCCAAGCCCCAGCTGGCCCCAAGGGCGAGGCAAATGCCGAGCAGCAAGAACCCCTACGGGAGCGGTTCCCGAACGCCCCAGAGAAGATAACCCTGACACGCAAGGGCAGTACTCACAGGGCGCCTAGGGAAGGGAACCCCTAGACTCATGCAGCCCCGGCACTGATGAAATACTCCTGGCCACCGCAAACCACAAAAACAGCAGAGAACGCCACACGAGGCAAACACCGCCAAGGAATTTGAGGCCAGAGAAGCGTGTATCCCGGTTGACACTAGCTTACGAACTGACGGCAGCCGGCGCGGTGAGGTCCGGGGCCCCCCCCTCCCCCTCCCGGGGAGGGGAGGGCTGCGCGGACAACCGGCGCGGCAGTAAAGTGATTGTTTGATTGTTTTCCTTGTGATTGTAGGGAGTTTTTCTACCTCTCTGTTCGGTTTGTTGTAGTTTTCTACCATGTGGGGTTTGTTTTGTTACGCCTACCTTTCTGGGTGCCTAACCCCGGTCGATGGCAGATAAGGAAAACCCCCAACCATATGGGGTTTTCCAGGGCCATTGCTCCCTGAAACCTCTCTGAAGGGGCCAGGTTCTGGCGCTGGTCCCTGGTAGGTCTGAACTCCATAGCTAGTGTCCCGGTCTAACATAACATACATTAGCCCGATAAGCTCCAGGGAGCCGTAGGGGCTCCCCACAGAAAAGGCTTTCGACAGAGTTCCCCATAAGAGGTTGTTCTGGAAACTGGAACATATTGGAGGGGTGACAGGTAAGCTACTAACATGGATGAAAAATTTCCTAACTGACAGAAAAATGAGGGCCGTAATCAGAGGCAAGGTATCGGATTGGAGGAATGTCACGAGTGGAGTACCACAGGGTTCAGTTCTTGCACCGGTAATGTTCATTGTCTACATAAACGATCTACCAGAGGGATACAGAATTACATGAACATGTTTGCTGATGATGCTAAGATAATAGGAAGATAAGAAACCTAGATGATTGTCATGCCCTTCAAGAAGACCTGGACAAAATAAGTATTTGGAGCAACACTTGGCAAATGGAATTTAATGTGAATAAATGCCATGTTATGGAATGTGGAATTGGAGAACATAGACCCCACACAACCTATAAATTATGTGAGAAATCTTTAAAGAATTCTGATAAAGAAAGGGATCTAGGGGTGGTTTAGATAGAAAACTGTCACCTGAGGACCACATCAAGAACATTGTGCGAGGAGCCTATGCTACACTTTCTAACCTCAGAATTGCTTTTAAATACATGGATGGAGAAATACTAAAGAAATTGTTCACGACTTTTATTAGACCAAAGCTGGAATATGCAGCGGTTGTATGGTGCCCATATCTTAAGAAGCACATCAACAAACTGGAAAAGGTGCAACGACATGCCACTAAGTGGCTCCCAGAAATGAAGGACAAGAGCTACGAGGAGAGGTTAGAGGCATTAAATATGCAAAAACTAGAAGATAGAAGAAAAAGAGGCGATATGATCACTACGTACAAAATAGTAACAGGAATTGATAAAATCGACAGGGAAGATTTCCTGAGACCTGGAACTTCAAGAACAAGAGGTCATAGATTTAAACTAGCTAAACACAGATGCCGAAGAAACGTAAGAAAATTCACCTTCGCAAATAGAGTGGTAGACGGTTGGAACAAGTTAAGTGAGAAGGTGGTGGAGGCCAAAACCGTCAGTAGTTTCAAAGCGTTATATGACAAAGAGTGCTGGGAAGACCGGACACCACGAGCGTAGCTCTCATCCTGTAACTACACTTGGGTAATTACACTTAGGCAATGAACATGCTGCATATGATGCGGAACAGTGACCGCACCCTGCAAGAGGTGCTCAAGGTCTCTCCCCTCAAGGCCTGGCTCATGCGCCATGGCCATTCATCTGCAGGAAAATTTGCACAGTTGGAATTGTCTAATTTCCAAGCTCCTCTGGTATTTCAGGCCGAGACCCCAATGCGACGCTTCATTGCATATATTGACCCAGACAACAAGTTCTCGGAGGAAGACAAACTGTCTCAGGTGAACACACACACACACTGGAGAGAAATGATATAATATCAGACAGACAGTATGGTTTTCGATCTGGTAGATCCTGTGTATCGAATTTACTCAGTTTTTATGATCGAGCAACAGAGATATTACAGGAAAGAGATGGTTGGGCTGACTGCATCTATCTGGACCTAAAAAAGGCTTTTGACAGAGTTCCACATAAGAGGTTGTTCTGGAAACTGGAAAATATTGGAGGAGTGACAGGTACGCTTCTAACATGGATGAAAAACTTTCTGACTGATAGAAAAATGAGGGCTGTGATCAGAGGCAATGTATCGGACTGGAGAAATGTCACAAGTGGAGTACCACAGGGTTCAGTTCTTGCACCAGTGATGTTTATTGTCTACATAAATGATCTACCAGTTGGTATACAGAATTATATGAACATGTTTGCTGATGATGCTAAGATAATAGGAAGGATAAGAAACGTAGATGATTGTCATGCCCTTCAAGAAGACCTGGACAAAATAAGTATATGGAGCGCCACTTGGCAAATGGAATTTAATGTTAATAAATGCCATGTTATGGAATGTGGAATAGGAGAACATAGACCCCACACAACCTATATATTATGTGAGAAATCTTTAAAGAACTCTGATAAAGAAAGAGATCTAGGGGTGGTTCTAGATAGAAAACTATCACCTGAAGACCACATAAAGAATATTGTGCAAGGAGCCTATGCTATGCTTTCTAACTTCAGAATTGCTTTTAAATACATGGATGGGGATATACTAAAGAAATTGTTCATGACTTTTGTTAGGCCAAAGCTAGAATATGCAGCTGTTGTTTGGTGCCCATATCTTAAGAAGCACATCAACAAACTGGAAAGGTGCAAAGACATGCTACTAAGTGGCTCCCAGAACTGAAGGGTAAGAGCTACGAGGAAAGGTTAGAAGCATTAAATATGCCAAAACTAGAAGACAGAAGAAAAAGAGGTGATATGATCACTACATACAAAATAGTAACAGGAATTGATAAAATCGATAGGGAAGATTTCCTGAGACCTGGAACTTTAAGAACAAGAGGTCGTAGATATAAACTAGCTAAACACAGATACCGAAGAAATATAAGAAAATTCACTTTCGCAAACAGAGTGGTAGACAGTTGGAACAAGTTAGGGGAGAAGGTAGTGGAGGCCAAGACCGTCAGTAGTTTCAAAGCGTTATATGACAAAGAGTGCTGGGAAGATGGGACACCACGAGCGTAGCTCTCATCCTGTAACTACACTTAGGTAATTACAGTGTATACATGTACATGCACATGTGTACGCACACACTGGGAAGACGGGACATCACGAGCGTAGCTCTCATCCTGTAACTACACTTAGGTAATTACATGTGAAAAGAAAATTACAAGCAGCCGACCAGTGGGCAGAGAGCACGACGCCGGCCAGGTGAAGAAGGCACAAAACTGCATCAAAAGGCCCACCTTGACAACAAAACCCCATAGTCCCAGCACGACCACAACACGTGCCAAGACCCAAAAAGATCAGTCTGCAAGCCAGAAAGACCCTGAAACCTCAGAAGGCAGAACCGGGTCACACACGAGGAAACAAAGCCCCCTGAATCCACAAAAGGGGCCCAAGAGGAAGAAACCTCGGGAACGAAACCAAAGAACCCAAAGGAACCCAGAATCGAACCAGAGGGGGCCCAAACCACCACATTTGCTGGCAGAGATACACCACAGAAAGGCAAAGCACAACCCCCAGACAGAACCTCCAGGGAAACGGTGAAAACAGACCGAAAACCGAGGGACAAGGTGTGGGAGCAAGCATAACAGACAGGGACACTGAGCCCAAACCCAAGGGCCCCAACCCAAAACAGACAAAACGGAAAACCCGACGTAAAATCAACACTCAAACGTTCCCAGAGGAACAGGAAACGGCCAGAAAACACCAGAAAAGGAAAGAAACGACAACAGGAGAATAAAACCCCTGAAAAAAGGTGAAAAACTCGCCCAAGAATGCTCACTCGCACACCCAGGCGCATGTAAACAAACTGCAACGCCGCCCTGGTGAAAAAGAAAATGGCCACCAGAACAGAGGGCTGTGGCCGATGCAAAACATAAGAAAACAGGCCAGCAAAAGTGGGAAGCAAGCAGACTGGATGGGCGAAAAACTCCATCCAGAAGTAGAAAACCCCGGCAGGGGGCCAACCGCCCCAGAACTGCTAGCAGGCATCCCCCACAGCCCCGGGAACCCACAACAGAGGCCCCGGGGCAGAGCCGTCCTACAAGCCCTCCGCCCTTAAAGAAAAGGAAGAGTCCATGGGAAAGGCAGCAAGAATGGGCCGCTGGTAAGACCCAGATGCCTTGGCAGGAGGAACAGGCTCAAAAACCTCCGTCCCCAACCCGAACAGAGCAGCCCCTGAAAACTGCCCGAGTCTCGGCCACAACGAAACCCCGCCCCGACCCCGAAACCCGCAGACGGTACGGAGCCGGGAACAGGGAGAGAAAGGGGCGAACAGCACCTAACCAAAACGGGGCGGCCTCGGGGCATCCGAGTGGGAAACCAACCTAGCATGTTGAAGCAACCTAACCTAGTTTGCAACACGGATGCCGCCTGTACTCTGAACAGTAATAACATCAGGAGAGTACTGGAGAACAAGCAGAGAAACTCTCTCGCAAGACTCCGGGTCAAGGTGTCAGTGACGCAGCAGGCAGCATGACGGAGGTAAACGTGGCGACTGTCACCCGGAGACAAGGGCACAGCAACCAACGATCCCGTACAAGACGGGTTGGAACCCGGAAGACACATTCAATGGTCCACCGAGCCCAGACAGGGGTTTCCAGGGCCCGTAGGCTGACTTCTACAGGAAGCCCGGGCAAGGTGTTGCTAACTGGTTAAGAAACCCTCCAAAAAAAAACAAGGGGTAGAGGACAACACTGAAACCCCTGAGACGTGTACAATCACAGGGGCCTAGCAGAGGGCCACCAAACACTACCAGTGGAACTATAGCCACACTAGGCAGACCCCACCTGGCAAATGAAAATACAGTAAAAACAAAAGAAAAACCCCGCAAAAGTACACCGTCTCCAGAGGCAACAGGAACCGGTCGCTGCTTAGGTGGCACGTCGCGCAACACCTTGATGCCCTAACCAGCACAATACCAGTCCCTACCCAGGGCCAAACAAGGGCCCCAAGCCCCAGCTGGCCCCAAGCCCCAGCTGGCCCCAAGGGCGAGGCAAATGTGAGCAGCAAGACCCTCTACGGGAATGGTTCCCGAATGCCCCAGGGAAGATAACCCTGTCACGCAGGGGCAGTACTCACAGGGCGCTTAGGGAAGGAAGCCCCTAAGCGCATGCAGCCCCGGCAATGATGAGGTACTCCTGGCCACTGCACAACACAACACACGGCAGTGAACGCCACACAGGGCAAACACCGCCTAGAGAACTGAGGCCAGAGAAGCGTCTATCCCGGTTGACATTAGCTTACGAACTGATGCTAGGCAGCCGGCGCGGTAGGTCCGAGGCTCCCCCCTCCCGCTCTCGGGGCGTTGAGGGCTGCGCGGACGACCGCCGCGGCAGTAAAGTGTGATTGTTACTGTTTCCTTGGGATTGTAGGGAGTTTCTACCTCTGTTCGGTTTTTTGTTTTAGCTTTTTACCATTTGGGTTGTTTTCTTATGCCATACCTTTCTGGGTGCCTAACCCCGGTCGATGGCAGATATGAAAAACCCCAACCCACAAGGGGTTTTCCAGGGGATTGCTCCCTGAAACCTTCTGAAGGGCCAGGTTCTAGCACTATCCCTGGTAGGTCTGAACTCCTTAGCTAATGTTCCCGTCTAGTATAACATCATAGCCCGATAAGCTCCAGGGAGCCCTAGGGGCTCCCCTCAGAAAAATGAACGTCGCCTGAGACAAGGGGACAGAGCAACCCTACAACTCACACAAGGCGAGAGAGGACCCAGGGGTCGCATCCATTGGACCCGTTGCGCCCGCCTGCGGGGTTTCCCCAGGACTCTTACTGACTGTTATTGCTAAGTGATAAGCACTCAGGCATGGTACTGCTAACTGGCGCCCTAGTCTACCAAACGAACTTCTAAAACTGAACCCCAGGGAAGGGAGGGGTGGCCGGTGTACACTTGCGGCTGCTGGAGGCCGCAACGGGTGGCTGCTCTTCCATATCAACCATGGACGATACCGTAGAAGCTATTGGAAAAACCCACTACCGGCATACCACAAGCATTGGATCTTGGAACGTCACACCGTCATAGAAGACGGAGCCCGAAGGAGAATTCTTGGACAGCAAATACAATAGTGAAGGCGAACAGTTGGAGGCAAGGCGCCGCCATTTAACAGAGGTAAACAGAAAATGAGGCCGACGCCTACGCGGCCTCAGTATAACAACCACCGCTTAACCAAGGTAGGCCAAGCTCTTCTGAGTTACACAACCTTTATCATTGCTTTTGATAAACAAAGCATCCTATATAATGCCATCCCCCCAAAATTCGGGATCGACTGCACAATATGCAGACCAAATAAACTAAAGAATCCTGATCGCAGTGGATCACGAACCACAGCGCGGGAACTGGAGATTTCTCAACATTACTGACATCTGTGGTTACAAAGTTCAATGCTATAAACCACTAGGAAGACAGACTTAGTGAAAGTATGTAATCCGGCATGTTGTAGACACAGCGCAGAAGACATCAAGGCACAACTCACGACGAATGGCATCCCCACTTATGAAGTAAAAAAATTTATGCGAAGAACGAAACGGAAACTAGTGATACAGGACCCGCCTAGCTTACCTGTTTCTTGACTGATCGTTCCCCCTGACTGAGGATGTTGGTTGAACCGGGCTTCCGTCCAGTAAACTAGAGGAGTATGGTTCCACGCCCCACCCAATGATTTTAAAGTGCAAGGGTTTAATCATACCTCGAAAGGCTTGCACTAAGATATCACATGTGGGAAATGGCTCTGGTCCCCACTACACAAAAGGCTGTGCAATCGGCATACACTCACCTGCTCAAACTGTGTTGGCGACCACGACATCATCATGTTAAACAATGTCCGTCCTTACGTAGCAGCAGCAGCGAAACTGAAGGCTCGTCCCTAACACCAACATGCTATACAGCAGTGCACTAAAACGACCTTCCTCAGCCCACCACCAACCTCTTCCCTCACACCCAATCCACAACCTTCGCTGTCGGCTTCAACCGGATATCCCTATCTCCGACAATCCCGCAACCCCCAGGGTCCAACCATCTCTCACATAACACCCAACTGAATCCTGATTTAGTTTAATCTCTTGTCACTCGCCGCTGAACTGAAAATGATCTTGTTGAAACTCTTGTCACTCTCATTGAAAATGCACTAGAAAAGACCCTTGACCGACTTCTACAAATGTTTGCCCAATACCCACAACCCACAGACCATGAGCTGAACCCAACAACCCCCCCCACCACACTACAGACACTGAACATCGCGCCCAAATAAAGCTACCTTGCTGGACACCTTGCTTGATCAGATGATGGAAAACCTCCTACTTACCTCACTTAGCGACCCTCACCAAAACCACCTCCACCAGGCTGAGTGCCAAAAACCCCAAAACCGCACATTACTCAAGAGCAATTCCCAGATCACACACCCCATCGTCCACATCTAGGCTATCCCAACACGCCTCACTATTTGCGCAATATATGAGCGATGTCGCTATTTACATGTCATCGTTATATCACATACGTTGAGGTCACTGCTGCCTCTCGGCTCCAGAACAACAGTAAACGTCATGCTGATATAGGTTGCATTCATGGGAAAAATATCGTACATATGAACAGGAATGTGCCAAGGAGTATGAAAAAATTGGATGGAGAAAAAGTTTGCACTAAGTGTATTACCAGTGCAGAAGAACAGCATTCAAGATGGTGCCGCCGGCAAGAGGAAGACACAACCGAGTACAGAATTTTGAGGTTGTATCACGTGAAGAAAGCAGATGAGACTTACGCCAGTCTACTACAACATAGTCGGCAAAATTAGATGTCTAAGGCGACCTCTCAGAAACTAGAATTCATCTTAGTAAAATTGAAAGAATTAATGACTCATTCTTTTAAAATCAGCCAAACATGGAGTTTGATGTAAGGTCTGTGGGAAGGGGTTGTTAGTCGAGAGACTTTCTGCAAGCGGATAAGACGTAAAATTTGGAATGTCAAATATTGGCTAAGAATGCCATGGAAGAAAAAAATAGTCTCTTAAAAATAGCCTTGGAAGAAGTTGTAAAGTGAATTTAAATGCACAAATGGCACTACAATAGGTTAGGCAGGAAATTCACGAAGCATCTTTGTCAGCAAGATGGAGGATCAGTTGTGCACAGGGAATAGAACAGTGCAAGAAAGATGGCAACTGCAACTTGTATGCGCAAGTGGCCAAGGACACAGGAAAAAACTGAAGAAGCAGTAAAAGAATTCAACGAAGTCAGATAACAA
>WNGS01084310.1:0-15612 GCA_020271785.1 Procambarus virginalis
TCCCTTCCACAGTAGCATTCTGTTACGAATCTTGTTAAGATCCTCTCATTACTCTTAATATTGTATTACTGTATTGTCTTATTCTCTAATTATTATAGCATCCAGTGTATGATATGAGTTTTTGTATGTTATATGATATATATTATAGAATGTATTAGTGTGCTTGAGTTGCATATTATTGTATGAGGCTTTCGTGTTACAATTCTCATGTGTTCTCTGTGGGGGTTGATCAGGTTGGATATGTGAGTAGCGTGGGAAAGTGTTGTCAAGCGAGTGTTTATGATTTAACCTTGATTTAAAACTCCTATTTATTTGTCTGTAAATGCTATTGTATAAACTAATGTAATTGTGTACTCTTATAATTAATAATGTCTTGATATTTAGTACTACCATTTTTTATTAGTAATTCCACAATGTTATGTGGATAGTTAGTTGATTTGTTAGTAGACGCTTGGCCTGTGGAAGACGCGTGGGTCAGTAGCGTGGTGGCTGTGGTCGAGTGAAGACATGTATTAAGTTAAGTCCTTGATTTGTATATTAGTCATTCAAAGTTTTATTTCCTGGTCAGATGATATTGTATTCTCTCATTAAGTTTTTAAGTGCTATTAATATTGCTCATTGCTCGATAAGGATTTTATTTTAATTTGCATGCTGATAAATATTTCTGGCTATATTACGTACCATTTAATTGTTATGTTTGTCCCCCTTAGCATAAATATATTGTTCCCCATTTTATGCAGTGCTTTATCTTATACCCCCTAGACGGTTTTATAAAGGCCTATTTTAAATCTTTTATGTACACTGCTGGGAGAAGAACCTTATTTAGTCTCGAGGGTGGTAACAAATGGAGGCCTGTGTCCGGGATCTTATACCATTAATTCCCTGTAATGTTGTACAATTAACAGTGCTAATTATTAATAGCAATTGCCTTCCTAGGTACTCTGTGATATCTAGTGACGCCTAATCAAGCCTGTGTAATTATCTGTTCAATCTGAGCTGCTGTGAAAACTTTTCAACGCTTCACGATTTGAGGTAAGTGTTCAGCTTGTGCCAGGGGCCAAGCATAATTTTCAGTGTTGTTTCAAGTGTAAGTTGTGATTATTGAGCCAACCATGGAGGATCAGGTTGTTGCGCTGGTAGATCAGCCAAATTTTGGTAAAATTAAAGACTTAAAGAAGTCTGGTTTGTTGTTGCTGGCTGATAAATTGAACCTAGCAGTTTCCAGTAAAATGTTGAAAGCTCAAGTGTTAAGAGTTATTGTCACACACTTGGTGGAAGAGGAGAGACTTGACGAAGAGTGTTTGGGAGAGTTAGACGAAGAGTCAGTTGACAAGGTGGCAATCTTAAAGTTGGAGTTGGAGACTAAATTAGAAATGGCTAGGCTGGAAGCAGACAAGCAGAGGTTGGAGTTACAGAACCAGCAAAAACAACTTGAATTGGAAACAGACAAGCAGAGGCTGGAAGCAGATAAAGAGAGGTTGGAGTTGCAGAATCAGCAAAAACAACTTGAGTTGGTAACTCAACAGCAGATGTTGGAGGCTCGAGTACAACTGGCAGAGCATGAGACTAAACAACTCGAAATTCAGCAGAGTATGGCTGAAAATAATAACAGGTTAGAACAGCAGAGGATTGCGGCAGGTTTGGGTAACACTAGTAATAATCCAGAGAGTACAAGTAGTTCTTCTAAGTACAGTAAACGTGTAGATTTGCCTAAGTTTAATGAAGAAGATCCAGAAATATTTTTCTTGCATTTTGAGAAACTAGCAGTCAGCATGAATGGCCTGTAGATCAATGGGTTAGCATATTACAAGGACAATTTAAGGGTAAAGCTCAAGAGGTATTTGCATCATTGCCTGCTGAGAATTCTTTCTATTTTAATTTGTTCAGCAAAGTATTTTAAATGCCTACCAGCAGATCCCAGAGGCACATAGAATAAAATTCAGAAGTTTAAAAAGAGCACATGACCAGACTATTTCTGATTTTGTAAGAGTAAAATTAAATCACTTTAACAGATGGATTAAAGCACTTAATATTACAGAGTTTGAGACTTTGAGAGACCTCATAGTAACTGAGGAAGTAATGGGATGTCTACCAGAGAAATTAGCTTTGTTTATGGCTGAAAATAAGCAAACCAATGATCTTATAAAATTAGCCAAGCTAGCTGATGAGCATGAACTACTTACTAAAGTGCCTTTTAGAGCACCCATTAATCATTGCAATGTTAAACTAATCATTATGCTCATAAGCATGTTTTCCAGACTCGACCGGCTACTTCACCTTCTCCCCTTAACCCTTCTCCTGTAAAGCCTAAATCTGAGAAACAACCGACAGGGTTGTCAACCTTAAATAATGTAGTGAATAAGCCTGCAGTGGGTTCGGCTATTCCGACCACTAGCAGGTATTGCACGCATTGCAGGAGAAGAGGTCATGTGGTAAATTCATGTTATGCTTTGCACCCAGAGTTGAGACCAACTGGTCTAATATTGAGTAGGGGTTTGCAAACCATTAATGCCAATGTTGCTTCAGTCATGCCCAAGTGGATGACTAATTTTGATCCATACCTTGTCGGGGTTTCACGGTTCTCGTTAGTGAAGGGTTAAAGCAAAGGTAGACTGGATCTCCCTTCCAGGTGGTTGCTCCGACAATAACCCTTACTCACCGTCGTTCTGCGGGTCTTCCCTCGATCCTCTAGGCTCCACTGCACGCCCCGGAGAGTACCCCAGTCGATCTCACAACCGGCCTTAAATTGCAAGATGAGTGGGGGCACAGATCGTTCCCTCAATCTGTGGCCCGCCCCGACACAGAACTCTTACACAGCCTTTAAGGTCGCCAACTGGTGTTTTTAGGTGTCCAGTAACACTGCAGTGGTGAGGTGTAATTGTGGTAAGAGCAAATTCCAGTAATATGGTATCAGGCAGGTCACTCTGCTTTACTTCATTACACGGTCACAAGATAAATGGAGGGGATGATATCAAACACCAAAGAGTTTTGGTATTTTACTTAAAAGACAACGAGAAATATATATGCATCAATGTATCAGGAATAATATATGACAACTGCTCAATTCATAGCATAATAATCTGGAGCGCACCGATATGGTAACACCGGCAGCGCCACGCGTCACCTGTCAGATGTCAGCTGACCGGGACCCTCGCGATCGTGAGAACAGACTAGTACTTGTTTTCTAATTCTATCACGATCCCCGTTTATTTAACTTTTCCGCAAAACACTGTATTCAACATTCACATGGCATACTTATGATTTCACTGGCCTCACGATCAATATCTTATTCACACTGCACTCACAGTGACTTTTCACCGTACCAAAAGATTACTCTATTCTTAATAATATTTACTGTGAATGCACTCGCTTGATCACTGAACTTTTCTTTATATCTATACTTTCTCTCAAAGAGATATCACTGGCAATCACTTCACGTATATGATATTATTCAGTACACAGGCATGTCATATATAAATCAGTAATCAAATTACAGGCATATATATATATATCATGAAGATCAATACACAGGCATTTATATCAATAGATCATGGAGATCAACACACAGGCATTTATATCAATAGATCATAGAGATCAACACACAGGCATTTATATCAATAAATCATGGAGATCAATACACAGGCATTTATATCAATAAATTCTAGGCTCATAGCCTAACACCAATATCTGGTTTACTACCAATATATATAATAATAATCACAGGAAATTAATAATAGTCACAGTAAATTCTTTGATGAATCCTGGTGCTTGCACACACCCACACATATATATATGTAAACTGATACTGTGAGCGCTCTGGGTAGCCTCACCACACACTGTGCTCTCTGTGACTTAGACTCAAGTGAGACTTGCTCACGACATATAAAATATCCTGACAAGAAAATATATAGCTAACTAAAGGGGAAATGGGAGGGTAACTGTAAACACCTACTTCACCTATCCTAGGATGACAGTTGGGTTGTAGCTCCTGGTCCAGGCTCTCGCCTCGTTCACCATCCAGAAACACAAGCCCACGCCTTAGGATGTCGCGTCTCGCCGCTTCTGTACACTGCAGGTCCGTGCTTCCCTACAGTACGTCGCAGGGTTGAAGTCGGTCTCCTGGCCGTCAACTTTCCTCCCAACTACGGCAGCCAGCCTACGTCTCGGCGGTCGTCGCACGTTTCCCAATTAGTCCTTGTCACTGTACTCCCAGAGGAACTGCCTCTCACCACTACGAAGTCACTGTGAAGTTATCAGCCGTCCCAGACGATACTGCTTAAGCTCCACACGCACAGCACCCGACTTCAGAGCACTTGAAGCTCACAACACTGTCAATTCCCTCGTCGTCTAGATATATCGCTAGGTATTTGGGAAGACTTCTCGACGTGCTTGCATCCAACTGTTGACTCGTAGGGTTCCACGAAGGTGGGGTTACTGTCAAACTTGACAGGATCGTCGATCACACGTTCAACCTGGTTGACAAGGCGGTCAACCCGGTTCACTCACGGTGGATTGGCCCGGCCACTAAGCTGTCTCTTATACTGGTGAACTGCCAAGGACGTCACACGTCGATGCCCGGCCCACTTCTTGCAACGCACCTGTCCCTGAGCACTTGTTGCTCAATATTCTGTCAATTCCTTATCTGAGCCACATCTGGGTTGCAGGAAGACCTCACAGAGTGCGCGCCAACAACTGGAGACGCTTACATCCACCGGAGTTCGGTAAATCCGTCACTCTGACAGGATGACCGATCGCGCGTCCTACCTCTCGGACGTGTCGTGAAAGACTGATATCGCCAAGGCGCCACCACGGCTGGACCCCCATGCCTATGTGACGTCACTTTTCCAAAGTCGGTTTTCATTGGCTCCCAGTGCCACGTCGCTGACGGTGACCAATCTGGCGCCACTGACGTCACACAGTTTTGGCGGGAGAACAGACTCGCCAGCGCCATATTGGCTCCCTAAAGGGCCTATCCCACAGGCCAAAATACTATATTTTCGCAAATTTCTCGGCTCATCGAGAATACTGTTCTCTCCCACATATGTTCAATTGATGCCTGCAATGTAGAGAACGCTCGGGAATAGTGGACATGACTCTTACAGCAGGCGTGGGAGAATTAGAAGGGGGGGAACACCGTCACATACCCCTCCCCTTAAAATAAGAGTCATGTCTGGTTAGTGCATGCGGGACAACGCATCTGCGACTACGTTGTCCTTTCCACTGAAAATCTTGGCTTCCAGCCAGTATTGCAGCCGCCAATGTGTGACACTCCTCATGTGTCTGCAGACCGTCTTCAAGGTCATCCTGGGCGTCCACTGCTTACCTATTACGGACCGAGGGCTCCACACCTCACGTCCGTTCACCAGCTGGAACTGTGAGAAGTTTAACGGTTCTGCCACTGCTTTGCGAATGGCCAACAAAACAGGGTCCGCTGTCTCTTCCCACTCGTCTTCCTGCTCTACGCAGAACATTCTCAGAGCTGTCTCTGAGGTGGAGTGGAATCTTCCGACCGCCCCCTTCGACTGCGATCGGTAGGGCGACGACCGAATCTGCATCACTCCCCAATTTATCACTGTTCGTCTGACACACTCAGACCGGAATATATTTCCACTGTCAGCCTGATTTTCCCTGGGCCTCCTCACCCAAGAGAAAAGATGTTGTAGTTGCCCAGCCACTTCTCTCGACGTTGAACGTCGCATCGTGGTCACCCCTAGGTGACCCGCAGAGTCAACAGCGTGCAACGGACTCAACACTGCCGCTCTGCACTTGGCTGGCAACGCTACTTGGTCTCTCGTACCTGGAGAGGCTTTTCCGACCTCCATCCTTACAGGTTTACACTGTCTTATTAATATGCCTTCTTGCCTGTTAAAGTGAGTAGCTTTCTCGGGACCAATACGTCCTCCTTTGGCCTTACAAATCAACTTGGGGGATTCTGCCTGCTGCACCTCCTCGAGACGAGTGCGGTCCACCCCAGAGAACCGGTGAGGGTCACCTGTACCTCACCTTCTGGGCTGCCTTCGCCCTCCACTCGCTCTCCGGGTTCCATGACGAGGTGATCATTCCCAGGCCGTCGGACGTCTCCTCGTCGGCCTTATCAGATCCACGCCCTCCTCGTCCGTCGCACTGCCTCGGAATTACAGCACAGACAGGGAACGCCTCCATGGCGATTCCTTTCTCGTCCCCACAGGCGTCGAACACTTCGCCTTTCTTCTCGAAGTGCTCCAAGCACTCCTCGTCCTTCACGAGGTTCGGTAGGACACGTCCTCCACATGCGTCATTTCCCAAAATGACCTGTGCCTCCCTCGTGGGCATCGTCGCACAGACCCCCACTACTAGGGTTTGGCATCCATAAACCGAACTCAGGGTTACCTGGTGTAGGGGCATCTGCACTGGGCCTCCCACAGTGGTCACACTTGCCTCACCTACACAGGTATTCTCGTGACACTCAGGGAAAAGGGTTCTGCTCACCAGGGTAAATTCCGCCCCAGTATCTCTCAGCATCATTACCGGGATGGGGTCTGCGTCCCCCACCCTTACAGTTCCCTCACGCACGAATGGGTTAGCCTCCTTCTTACGTACGGGTCCATCCCGCACTCCTTCGGCTAACTGGTCCTCTACCCGTACAAAAGCAACGTAACCCCGCTGCTTAGGACGTCTGCATTCGCGCGCCATGTGTCCTATTAACCCGCAGTTGAAACAGCGGATCCTTCTTCTTCCGCGGACTTCTCTTGCGCCTTCCAAAGACTCATGCTCAGCTTCTCCGGCCGTAACGATAACAAGATCTCTTGAGCTCTCCCTCGGTGACTTCTTCGGCGGTTCCACAGCACTCTTCTGTCCTCTGCTGTCTCCATTGAGGGGTAGGACTGGGAGAACTCGGTCCTGTCCTCCATCCGTCCGACCTTCTATTACTTCTCCCATAACTGGAGAATGCGGGCGGTCGGTGCTGTCCCTCTCGACATGGACGTAAAGCTTCTTCTAGCATGTCTGCTCGATCGGCCGCGGCTCTCAGGTCCTTGATGTCCGCTCCTTTACTCTCACCCTAATCTCGGGAGAGAGCACGGACATGAACTTTTCCATGACCATTAGCCTCTTGATGTCTTCAGCCGATCTTGCTCCTTCTGACTCCAGCCATTTCAAGAATTTCCTTTCCATGTCCCTCGCCGTCTCCGCATACGATTTTCCTGGCGATCGGGTACATTCTCTAAACCTTTTCCTATAGCACTCCGGCGTCAGCTTGAACGAATGGAGCACGGCCCGTTTTACTGCATCATAGTTGGTACATTCCTGGAGATCGAGCATATTGTAAGCTTCACGAGCTTCACCAGTGAGCCTTCCCTGAACTAGCTCCGCCCACTCTGCCCTCGGCCACTTCTTCAACGTAGCGACCCTTTCGAAATGCTCGAAGAAGCCCTCAGCCTCATTAGGCACGAAGACGGGCAAATCCCTCTCTCTCACTCGGCGGTCTTCCTGCTGTTGTGGTGGGGCAGTTGGAACTAGTCCTAGCTCAGCTCGCTTCAGCTCAATCTCCTTGTTCGCTTCAACCTCCTGCAGCTTCGTCCTAGCATCTATTTCGCGCTCCTTCAGCTGTGCCTCTCGTTCTTCTCTTGCTGCTGTGCCTCTCGTTCTTCTCTGCGCAGCTGTGCTTCTCTTTCTGCTTCCTGCGCTTCAGCTGTGCTTCTCTTTCTTCCTGCGCAGCTGTGCTTCTCTTTCTTCTCGGCGCAGCTGTGCTTCTCTTTCTTCTCGCGCAGCTGTGCTTCTCTTTCTTCTCTGCAGCTGTGCTTCTCTTTCCTCTTGCGCAGCTGTGCTTCTATCTGCATCTTCATTATTTCCAGCTTGACACTGCGCCTACTGCCACTGGATCCCCGGCTGCTGCCACCGGTACTCAGGTTCTCTCCTCCACTGGCAGGTGTCTGTGGCCGCTCCTCTCCTAAGGCTTCATCACGTGCCTTGAGCTGTGCCATGATCTCAAGTCTTCTTTCTCCCACTTTGGAAGCTCTCAACTTGATCCCAAAGTGGTCGGCGATCGTCTGCAGCTGTGCCTTGGTGCACTCCTCCAGTACTTGCTCGTCTCTCGTGTCTATAAACCTGGCTACTTTATCATCCTCCATCTTGTGACAATGAGTGAAAACTTAGGCCTGATATTTAATACCACAATTACAACCTTGATCTTGCTCGTGATCCTGGCAAGGTCGCCAATGTCGGGGTTTCACGGTTCTCGTTAGTGAAGGGTTAAAGCAAAGGTAGACTGGATCTCCTTCCAGGTGGTTGCTCCGACAATAACCCTTACTCACCGTCGTTCTGCGGGTCTTCCCTCGATCCTCTAGGCTCCACTGCACGCCCCGGAGAGTACCCCAGTCGATCTCACAACCGGCCTTAAATTGCAAGATGAGTGGGGGCACAGATCGTTCCCTCAATCTGTGGCCCGCCCCGACACAGAACTCTTACACAGCCTTTAAGGTCGCCAACTGGTGTTTTTAGGTGTCCAGTAACACTGCAGTGGTGAGGTGTAATTGTGGTAAGAGCAAATTCCAGTAATATGGTATCAGGCAGGTCACTCTGCTTTACTTCATTACACGGTCACAAGATAAATGGAGGGGATGATATCAAACACCAAAGAGTTTTGGTATTTTACTTAAAAGACAACGAGAAATATATATGCATCAATGTATCAGGAATAATATATGACAACTGCTCATTCATAGCATAATATTCTGGAGCGCACCGATATGGTAACACCGGCAGCGCCACGCGTCACCTGTCAGATGTCAGCTGACCGGGACCCTCGCGATCGTGGGAACAGACTAGTACTTGTTTTCTAATTCTGTCACGATCCCCGTTTATTTAACTTTTCGCAAAACACTGTATTCAACATTCACATGGCATACTTATGATTTCACTGGCCTCACGATCAATATCTTATTCACAATGCACTCACAGTGACTTTTCACCGTACCAAAAGATTACTCTATTCTTAATAATATTTACTGTGAATGCACTCGCTTGATCACTGAACTTTTCTTTATATCTATACTTTCTCTCAAAGAGATATCACTGGCAATCACTTCACGTATATGATATTATTCAGTACACAGGCATGTCATATATAAATCAGTAATCAAATTACAGGCATATATATATATAAATCATGAAGATCAATACACAGGCATTTATATCAATAGATCAGGAGATCAACACACAGGCATTTATATCAATAGATCAGAGATCAACACACAGGCATTTATATCAATAGATCAGGAGATCAATACACAGGCATTTATATCAATAAATTCTAGGCTCATAGCCTAACACCAATATCTGGTTTACTACCAATATATATAATAATAATCACAGGAAATTAATAATAGTCACAGTAAATTCTTTGATGAATCCTGGTGCTTGCACACACCCACACATATATATATATGTAAACTGATACTGTGAGCGCTCTGGGCAGGCTCACCACACACTGTGCTCTCTGTGACTTAGACTCAAGTGAGACTTGCTCACGACATATAAAATATCCTGACAAGAAAATATATAGCTAACTAAAGGGGAAATGGGAGGGTAACTGTAAACACCTACTTCACCTATCCTAGGATGACAGTTGGGTTGTAGCTCCTGGTCCAGGCTCTCGCCTCGTACACCATCCAGAAACACAAGCCCACGCCTTAGGATGTCGCGTCTCGCCGCTTCTGTACACAGCAGGTCCGTGCTTCCCTACAGTACGTCGCCAGGTTGAAGTCGGTCTCCTGGCCGTCAACTTTCCTCCCAACTACGGCAGCCAGCCTACGTCTCGGCGGTCGTCGCACGTTTCCCAATTAGTTCTTGTCACTGTACTCCCAGAGGAACTGCCTCTCACCACTACGAAGTCACTGTGAAGTTATCAGCCGTCCCAGACGACTGCTTAAGCTCCACACGCACAGCACCCGACTTCAGAGCACTTGAAGCTCACAACACTGTCAATTCCCTCGTCGTCTAGATATATCGCTAGGTATTTGGGAAGACTTCTCGACGTGCTTGCATCCAACTGTTGACTCGTAGGGTTCCACGAAGGTGGGGTTACTGTCAAACTTGACAGGATCGTCGATCACACGTTCAACCTGGTTGACAAGGCGTTCAACCCGGTTCACTCACGGTGGGTTGGCCCGGCCACTAAGCTGTCTCTTATACTGGTGAACTGCCAAGGACGTCACACGTCGATGCCCGGCCCACTTCTTGCAACGCACCTGTCCCTGAGCACTTGTTGCTCAATATTCTGTCAATTCCTTATCTGAGCCACATCTGGGCTGCAGGAAGACCTCACAGAGTGCGCGCCAACAACTGGAGACGCTTACATCCACCGGAGTTCGGTAATTCCGTCACTCTGACAGGATGACCGATCGCGCGTCCTACCTCTCGGTCACGCCGTGAAAGACTGATATCGCCAAGGCGTCACCACGGCTGGACCCCCATGCCTATGTGACGTCACTTTTTCCAAAGTCGGTTTTCATTGGCTCCCAGTGCCACATCGCTGACGGTGACCAATCTGGCGACACTGACGTCACACCGTTTTGGCGGGAGAACAGCCTCGCCAGCACCATATTGGCTCCCTAAAGGGCCTATCCCACAGGCCAAAATACTATATTTTCGCAAATTTCTCGGCTCATCGAGAATGCTGTTCTCTCCCACATATGTTCAATTGATGCCTGCAATGTAGAGAACGCCCGGGAATAGTGGACATGACTCTTACAGCAGGCGTGGGAGAATTAGAAGGGGGGGAACACCATCACAACCTACATTCGGGAACCCTATTATGTACTAGTGGAACCTGGAAACCAGTCCAGTTGTTAAGGGACACTGGTGCTTCCCAGTCTTTAATTTCTCGCCGTGTTCTTACTGATGTTAGCACAGAAGACACTGGAGAGGTAGTGTTATTGCAGGGACTTGGAGGACTCATCCAGCATGTACCATTAATTAAGGTTAACCTGAATTCTTCTATTACACCAGGTTGGTGCACTGTAGCAGTCAGTGAGCAGTTGCCCATTCCTGGGATTGATATAATTGTAGGTAATGACTTCGATAAATGTAAATTTAGTGGGACCGATTGTCCTGTTATGTATACTAAACCTAATGCAGTACTGGCTCAACCAGATGAGGATGATGGTGTCATTTATCCAGCCTGTGTTGTGACCAGATCCATGGGTAAGCAGAATGTGGTAAGTCCTGCTATTACCAAGGTGGATGTTCTCGAGGCCAGGACCCCTTCAGACAGGGAGGTGGAGGTGGACCTTGAAGATACATTTATAGCTCACGTGGATGTCGAGAGTGAGGCCGGTGCCAAAGCCCTAATTTATTCTGACCCAGATGGTCTGGAAGATGTGGCCCAGGTACCACTTCCTTGCCTGCTCGCTCCAGTTGTAGAGTTCCAGACCTTGCGTAAGTTACAGAGTACTGATCCCAGTCTAGCTGAGTGTTATGCAGAAGCAGCCGACTCCATCGATACTTTGGAGGAGAGTACGGGTTGTTATTTCAAGGATCAATGTCTGATGAGAAGATGGAGACCATCAGGAACTCCCTCATCAGAGGATTGTGAGTTTAACACCCAGCTCGTTGTGCCAACAGAGTATCGGGAGCAGGTCTTGCAAGCTGCTCATGATGACCTGATGGGAGGCCATCAAGGTATTACCAGTATGTATCATAAGATCTGTAAACTTTTTTATTGGCCGAAACTTAAAAAAGATGTGGTCAGATATTGCCACAACTGTGTTGTGTGTCAGACTGTTGGTAAGCCTAATCAGACTGTGCCACGAGCACCATTATATCCTATTGTAGTGCCAGAGGAGCCATTTACTCATGTGGTACTGGATTGTGTCGGACCTTTACCCCGTACAAAATCCGGAAATATGTATATGTTCACTATCTTATGTATGACCACCAGGTTCCCTGAAGCGTATGCTTTACGTAATATTAGAGCTTCTACTATTATCAGGCAGTTGGAACGATTTTTTTCACTTTTTGGGATGCCCCGTGTAATTCAAACTGATAATGGGAGTAATTTTTGTTCCACCATCTTTAAAAATTTCTGTAGCAGTTTTGGTATAAAACACAATTTTTCAAGTCCTTACCATCCTCAGAGTCAAGGGGGAATCGAGCGGTTCCACCAAACTCTCAAGAAAATGTTGAAGGCGACTGGGGAAGATTCACCCAGACATTGGGATGAGAATCTGCCATTTGTTTTATTTGCGGCTAGAGATGGATTGCACAGTGCACTAGGTTGTTCTCCATTCGAACTTGTATTCGGACATCAGGTGAGAGGACCTTTAAAGATGTTATATGAGCACATGTTAGATGATGTTACAGCCAGGCAGAGTGAGCGTTACCTGACGGATGTCAAGAGCAAGCTGTCCAGAACGAGGGAGTTGGCCTTACGACATCTAGGTGAACAACAGCAGGTAATGAAGCAGAAACATGACCAGAGGTTCAAGGCCAAACTCAGAGTTTTTGAGCCAGGAGATTTGGTATTGGTCTTGAAGCCTCGTATGGGTACGTCTATGTCTAACAAATTCGCAGGACCGTATCAAGTAGTCAAACGTCTTGGGGAGGTTACTTACAAGGTCTGCCATCCCAAGCAGAAACGACAGACCATGAGTGTACATGTAAACCGGTTGAAGGCTTATTGTGGGCCTAGTATTGTGGCTTGTTGTGTTGCTGAGGAGGAAATTCCTGAAGAGTCGAGTGTTGCTGAGGAAGATAGTAATATTTGTTTGTCTAATTCCAGTAGTTCCGGGGAAGAATTGTTGAGTCATTTGCAGGAGGAGGAGAGAGCAGAGTTCCAGGATCTTTTGGAGGTGTCTTCTAGCTTGTTTGGGGAGGTCCCACTCAAACTTCTCTCATTACTCATGATATCACCCTGACAAATGTGACTCAATTCGGTTGCACCCTTATCGAGTGACACCCGAGAAACGTCGTATCATCCAGGAGGAGGTTGATTATCTTCTTCGACATGGGTTCATTAGACCCAGTCAGAGTTCCTGGAGTTCGCCATGCCTATTAGTACCAAAGCCAGAAGATAAGTGGAGATTAGTAGTGGATTATAGAAAACTCAACCAGGTAACTATAGTTGATGTTTATCCGTTACCTTTATTAGAAGAATGTGTTGATACTATAGGTCATGCCAATTTTGTATCTAAATTAGACTTATCTAAGGGTTATCATCAGATACCTCTTACAGATTTTGCCAGGGAAGTGACAGCATTTATCACTCCTGATGGAGCTTACGAGTATAACGTGATGCCTTTGGGTTACGGAATGCTCCAGCCACGTTTCAGAAATTAATGAACTCTTTGTTGAAGGATGTGCCAGACTGTAGGGCATATCTGGATGACATTGTGATTTTCAGTAAGAATTGGGTAGATCATATGTCTAGTTTAAAGAAATTGTTTCATATATTGCAACATGCTAATTTGACTGTCAATATGAAGAAATGTAGTTGGGCTAAAGGAACCATAGTGTATTTAGGACATGAGGTCGGACAAGGAAGGATAGTCCCATTGCACGATAAGATTCAGGCAATTGTGGAGTACCCAGTCCTAACTAATAAGAAGTCTGTGCAAAGATTTATTGGAATGTGTGCGTATTATAGGAGGTATTGTAAAAACTTTTCTATTGTTGCTGCACCCATAACAAATCTTTTAAGGAAACAGGTAAAATTTAAGTGGACGCAGGAGTGTCAGAACTCTTTTCAGAAGTTGAAAGGAATTCTCTCTACTTCACCTGTGTTAGCTAGTCCACAGTATAATAAACCTTTTATTCTTCACATAGACGCTTCAGATGTAGGAGCAGGTGCTGTTTTGTTCCAAGTAGGACCAGATGAGTTAGAACATCCTGTTTATTATTTTTCACGTAAGTTTGACAGAACACAAATTAATTACTCTGTAGTTGAGAAAGAAGCACTTTGTTTAATACTAGCAGTGAAGAAATTTGAGACATATTTGTCAGGAAATGAAGTAGTAGTATATACAGATCATAATCCATTGACATTCATCAACTCTATGAAGTGTAAAAACCAGAGAATACTAAGATGGTCTCTGATTCTGCAAGAATTCAATATTGTAATTCGGCATATTCCTGGGAGGCAAAATGTTATTGCTGATGCCTTATCCAGAGGTTTTCCTGTTGCAGTGCCATAATCTGTAGTGTTCTTTATTCATAAGATGTATGTAATTTTGTATTTTTTTACTGTGTGAAATTTCATTGCTTTGTACTTGATTTAGTTTAAGTATTTTCATGTGGTGAAAATTTTTCATGTGTTAATTCATGCAGTCAAAAAATGAAATCAACCTTCAGTTAATTTCATTTTTTCTTAGGGGACGGGAGGGATGTTACGAATCTTGTTAAGATCCTCTCATTACTCTTAATTATTGTATTACTGTATTGTCTTATTCTCTAATTATTATAGCATCCAGTTGTATAATATGAGATTTTGTATGTTATATGATATATATTATAGCATGTATTAGTGTGCTTGAGTTGCATATTATTTGTATGAGGCTTTCGTGTTACAATTCTCATGTGTTTCTCTGTGGGGGTTGATCAGGTTGGATATGTGAGTAGCGTGGGAAAGTATTGTCAAGCGAGTGTTTATGATTTAACCTTGATTTATAACTCCTATTTATTTGTCTGTAAATGCTATTGTATAAACTAATGTAATGTGTACTCTTATGATTAATAATGTCTTGATATTTAGTACTACCATTTATTATTAGTAATTCCACAATGTTATGTGGATAGTTAGTTGATTTGTTAGTAGACGCTTGGCCTGTGGACAGACGCGTGGGTCAGTAGCGTGGTGGCTGTGGTCGAGTGAAGACATGTATTAAGTTAAGTCCTTGATTTGTATATTTAGTCATTCAAAGTTTTTATTTCCTGGTCAGATGATATTGTATTCTCTCAATTAAGTTTTTTAAGTGCTATTAATATTGCTCATTGCTCGATAAGGATTTTATTTTAATTTGCATGCTGATAAATATTTCTGGCTATATTTACGTACCATTTAATTGTTATGTTTGTCCCCCTTAGCATAAATATATTGTTCCCCATTTTATGCAGTGCTTTATCTTATACCCCTAGACTATTATTATAAAGGCCTATATTAAATTTTATGTACACTGCTGGGAGAAGAACCTTATTTAGTCTCGAGGGTGGTAACATTTCCACTGACTGTTACAGCTAGAAGGGACAGCTGAGACCTTCTCCAGGTGTAACGGTGAAACGCAACACAGAATTCCGCTCAAATGCCTCTTTCAGATCCTGCAGATGTCTGACATCAGGTACCTGTGTAAATGTCATCAACATACCTGCAGTAATGACCGGTTTCAAGTTCATGTCGACTAAGACCTTCTGTTCGATGGTACCCATGTAGAAGTTTCGCAAACAGGACACCTAGGGGAGAACCCTGGCGACCCCATCTACTTGCTTATACTTTGCCCATCCGGGCTCAAGAAGGGTCCATCGCGATTAACGATGCATAAGCAACAGGGCTCCATTATGGAACTATAATCTCTTCCTACAACCGACCATCACCAGAGAATCTTAACAAACAACACAGAAATCATCGATAGATACAGCGAAAGC